>BJBW01005713.1:0-91564 GCA_004320125.1 Scolopax mira
TTCTGGTTGGTCAGTTCGGTCAAAACCACGACACCTGGATACGTTTTCCTCTGCTTAGAAATTTGGGCAGAATTTAAGGTTTTTATGTACTTGTTTATGAGTGCTTTTATTTGTGCTGACGTCGAGGTCCTTGTCAGATGCAGACTCACCAAGGAGCTTTGTAGCATGCACTGGGTGAATCTGATGTTTCTGGACACCCTTAGTACCTACAACACAGTGTATAAACACATATGGAAAAACCAAAGAGAGAAAAGCAATGAACCACCTTCTGCTACTGTTTATTCTTGGACTCAAGATAAATGAATGTCTGTGAATCCTAATTTCTGAACATCAAGTTTTGTCCTTGCTACTCTGCAGATCCCATTCAATGACAGTTTCCACTCTGTAGCGCAGGTTCTGTACATCTCTTGGAGCTATTGGCTCCCATTAGTGAATACAGCAGTTTAGAGACCACTTGTGAGCAGAACTGTGGCTTAATATGAGTTGCTTCTGTCTTAGGAGACAGAAACGTGCTTTAAGTGTGCTTGTTGACATTGAAAATGGATGCATGTAAACAAAAGTACATTGGTTCTTAAAGAGTTTATAAAGAGTGACTGCTCTCTGAGAGAGACCGAACTTAGAAAACATTCAGATTAAATCTCTACTGTACAGTAAAGCCTATTTTAATTTCAAGTTTCTTATATTAGCATAAGGAAACATCTGCTCACTTTATGGCAATACCTTAAACTTCAGCTCTCTGCTACATCAAGCTAAATACCTTTGAGTTTGCTTTAACTCAGGCCCTGCACTATCTATGACTCTTCTCTGTGCTCCAGGATAATCAGCTCCAGGGCAGAAGTGTAATACTTATTGATAGGATTCATTAGATACTTTTAACAGAACTCACATAAGTGTCCTGTAATTTGCATTGCTCTGTCTCAGTACGTAATGAGAAGTTTGAAAGTCACTATCAGAAGATGCTGTTATTTGTTTTCTAGAACATGTAATCCTGAAATTTCTTTGAGTCTCCAACACATGGAAGTATAAATACTACTATGGCAAAATGAAGTTGAAGTACTGCTGCTGACCAGACTGAAGCAGCATCATGTTCTCTCTCAACCTATGTGTTGTTTAAGTGTGTCACCTGCATAGCTTCCAATTACTGTAGCAAGTTTTCTGTGTTAGGAAACCTTGCTTCAGAGCAGGAAAGTCTAATAATTCTAACTGCAGGTATTTCTCATGAACATATGAATCTGGCTGAGTAGCAAGTCTGGCATAACCCAGATGCATTGGGTTGGCTTGCATGCATGTTCATCCATAGTTTTTTTGTTCTCTGTGTTTCTTTTTTGTTGTTTTGTTGTTGTTGTTGTTGGTTTGGTTTGGTTTTGGTTTAAAAGTCTATCTTTTACCTTACCCAGAAGTCATTTTTATACTGTAAGTCAGTAGTGGTTAGTACAGCAACTACAACTCAAAAAAGATGTACTCTACAGTTATTATGGAAAGTGGTTTCCTGACAAAGTTTCAACAGGAAAGAAATTGTTAAATCAAGTCATGCATTTCATGAACCAGCCAAGAAGAATAAAACAGACAAATTCCCATGCAAATCCCAGAATGGAGTGGATGGGGAGACATAGTCAAGCTTCTCAGTCTGTGAGAAACTACGAGTTCCAAAAGAGGGATCAAAGGATGAGCTTAAGAGCATGACTGTTGTAGCAAAAATAAGCTTAGCTTTATTTAATAGATCCTGTGACGGGATTTGTTTTAATAAATAGAAGTAGCAGACATATAACACTGTTGCACCTGTATTCTGTCCCTTGATTTTTTAATAGAAGTCTTTAGGAATTAATAACTTGTGTTCTGAAAGGACTAGGACTACTAAATCACACTGAGATCCTCTTTGTTGGTCCTCTCAATACAGTAATAGTCGTGTCCTGTAAAGCTGCTAAAGATGAAGCAGCATCCAACAAGTAGGCTTAAGAAACAG
This sequence comes from Scolopax mira, assembly GCA_004320125.1. NCBI lineage: Eukaryota > Metazoa > Chordata > Aves > Charadriiformes > Scolopacidae > Scolopax > Scolopax mira. Next base: position 1,964 of record BJBW01005713.1, read on the forward strand.
GACAGTGAGAAGGGACAGTCAAATTGGGGAAGAATGTCTTGCACTCCCTCGGGATTATATCAAGCATCATCCTGTTCCTGTAGTAGGAAATATCTTGTTTCTTACATTTAATAACTTTAAAAACTCAATGCACATGTGTCCCATAGGTATTTGCATGTAACAAATTTTACTGTCCTTTGCAGTCAGAGAAGATTCTCTTCTCAAAAAAAAGTGAATTGTGGGCTTTTTTAAACATTGCTCTACAGCATGTAGATTAGTAGACCTCCCCATATGGCTTTTACAATGGTGAGAAATATTTCTGGAAAATGTAGTATTTAAGGACTGTATAACAAGATAATTTCTGCTACTTGTCATGTCTGATATAGAACACAAAGATGGGGTGCAGGAAGAACAGTAGAAGCTGTGTTTCCTTCAGCAGCAACTTTAACCAGCTACAATTCCTTTTCTATGCACTGCTGGATATCCTCCTGTATCTGACAGCATCTCAAATTTGCTGATAAGGTCCAAGCTTTTGACACTTGCTGCCTTTGCAGGCAGCAGGTCAATCTGGGCTGTGACCCTAAAAACCTGGGGCAGGAGACATGCTGGATGTGATCAGGAAGCAAATCAGTGTCTGAAATGCAAAGGAAGGGTTTGTTAGGGATGGTATTGAAACCATCACTGAGTGTGCTCCAGAGGGTGGCAGTGACAGACAGAAAGAAATGCATAAGCTTTGAAAATTTGTGTCAGTCTGGCTGTATTCACTGAAGTTGACAGATGCCACCATGGTATGGTTTTTGTTCCTTTCCTGTGAAAATTACAGAATGATCTTAAAAGTGCCAAACGACCGTAGTCCTGATTGGCGGCTCTAGAGCAACACCCCAGAATTCCTAATCTTCATCCATTCCCTTTCTATTATTCCCAACTTGAGAATTCAGTACAGCATCTTTCTGGATGGGTATATTCCCAGTTAACTGAGTATGTCTCGGTAGTGAGAGATGAGCCTACATGAGATCAGCTGTAGGCTAGAAGCAGTCAGCAGACTAATTTATGTGGGATGTGGGTTGAAAGACTTTCAGAAGGGAGATAAATGTTACCTTCCATGGGGCTGTGTTCACGGTACCTCAATGCTTGCAGGTATTTGTGCAGTGAAGTTCAGGCTCTCTCTGCAGTACTGTCTAAAAGGAAGGAGATTGTGCATTGGGGGAACTTTTTTCTGGAAAAGGGGAAGTCCATTTTCATGTGATAGGATTCTTAAAAGTTAAAGCAATTGGATGAGCTTTACAGATTCAGCCTGAGTCCTGGAGAATATTTGCCTGGAAGGACAGAGAAGAGCTGTGAAGTCAACTTAGCTTGACACCTATAAACTTTTTGTTCGCCAATCTTGAAATAATAGTTTAAAAAAAACCCTCCAGAACAAAATTTATTCTATGGAGAATGAAGTGTATAATTTTCATTCTGACAAGGAATGCTTTAAAAAGGAATAATTTAAAATTATGTCTGTCAGTTATTTGTAGGTTGAAAACATATCTTATACTAGTAGCTCAGATACTTTTTTTGGTAACAAATTATTTGATTTGTGTTTGAGATCCTTCATGTCCCAAATGTCAGAGAGACTTCCTTTGTCATGGTACAGAAAATCCCGGCTTCCAGATAGACCAGACTTTCTCCACAAATTTCATAATAAGTGGGAACTTATGTGTGATATTAAAGTCATGTAATTGAAATTATGTAGCATAAGTAGCATGATTATGCAGCTCTCAGTTGAATAATAGTTCAATGTTAGCTTATGGTAGTGAAAAGAGGTTTTATTCCGCAGTATCATTCTAAGGTGAGTTGTAGTGGCTCTGACTTGTCTACTACATTGAGTACTAATGACTTTCAATGTGTGTTGGTTCCTAGATTTATAAGTTATATAACAGAGCTGTCTAAATGCAAAATATTCTATGACACTTGGGGCTTTGGACTAATCAAAGCAGCTCCAGACTTAACCTCTGATCATTTGGTGAATTTGCTTTTGACGTAGTCTCTAGTTATGTGATTCAATACAGGCAAATCCTAAAAGCTAGATTATAGGAAGGAAGGAACAATTTAGCACTGCTGTAGAAATAATAGGCTCAGATTCTGCCTAATCTAAAGCTTATGTGAAACAGTTTATGAATAAATACTACTGTGTTTCCTGTGGCCATACCTATGCACTACTCATACTCTACTCTTGACTAAAAGTACTAACCTCTGTTTTCTAGAGACTCACTAACCATGACTCTTGTAACCTAAGTTAGGAGCTTGAATATTTAAATAGTTCAGCCCTTCTTCAATCTAATGTTCACCCTGACATTTTTCATCATCTTGACATTTCCTGCTTCACAAGCTTCAAAAATGTTACCTAATGTTTTAGTCTAGCAGACTTTAAGTCCCTGATTCAAAAAATGCTTTCTAGCAATTGTCAGTGAAATTATTTAATTCAGCATAGGCAACTGCTTTTTTTTCCAAAACACCTTCCACAGTTTTTTCCCCACAAGTGTCTGACAAATATCAATACAGAGAGACTTTATGGAAAAAATTAACCTGTTGAAAGTGGGCTCTGAGAATTTAAATGTCATTTACAACTGAAGACTGAATTAAAAGTGAGGTCTGAACTTCACACTTGCCTGTATACTAACATTAATTTATGTATATTTTGATATGCATCACATTGGCTTGTAACACTGTACTTAGTTGGGCGTGTTTTAAATATGTGCATCTAAATCATATTTTGAATTTGGAAAACCCAGATCTAGGTGAGTAACTGAAGCCATTTTTTCCCATCCAACATTTGTTCCTCCTATTTCCCTTGGTATTTCTCATTATTGTATTGATTGCTGTAGTAGCAGAAAGCATTTGTAACAGCAAAAATAGCGGAATTATCTGAATTGAACTTTGCCCCGTTTTTAGACAGTCAAATAAGATAAGGTAATGGCTTTCTAAGTTTCCTTCTCAGCTGTTTCCTGTCACACTTGATTTGGCAGTGATTTCAGAGAAGACCACTGCAGTTTACTGGAGGTGTCCTATAAACTTGATCTGAGGCCATATTCTGTCACTTGTCAGGGTAAATCAGGAATGCATGTTTGCATGTGCTGAATGTTGTGAAATTCCACTGAAGCTTTTTTGCATTTTATGGATAGATGTTAGCAAATATGGGCTTGAATTTCAGACCTCTGAAAGTCGGGTTTTGTCTGTTAATTCCCTTAACAGTGAGTCTAGTCTTCTTTCAATATCTGCATTGCAAGATGCCACAACAAAGACCTGAGAGGAACACCTGGTGAAAACACTTTACACTGCCACCAGCATTTAACGTTTCTTATTACCTCTCATCTCTCATTTATTTCATGTGCTCAATGAAAATACATACAAACTAATATCACTGCAAGGATTTTATCATAAATATAGAAAACAGTGCTTGGGTGAAAAGTAGTTAACTCAGTTTTAATTTGGACAGAACTAAGTGGTAACCAAGCTACTTAGCAAGAAGTTCATGGCATCCATGAGACTTCTGGTTTACTCATGTATTGTACTTTGAGACTATTGAAAAGAAATATTTTGATACCCAAGGAAATAGATGAAATGAGTAATAGAAGGCCTAAGAGAGCCTCCTCTGAGTCTATAAACACTAAAGCTCACATTTCTCCCTATACTCGCTATACTGTGGACATTGTAAATACTACTCCTAGCAAATTATTCTGGTGCCCTCCAGTTCTTCATAATTATATGGGATTTTATAATTGTGTTTCTGGTACCTTCTTAGAAAATGAAGAACCCTGCTCTCTCTTGGTATGGAAGGCATTGTTTATCCTTAAAACCATTCCCTGAAGTTCTTTTTTTTTTCCCCACTTTTACTTCTTGTTTTATTTGGTGAGAGGGAGAGTTGGAAGAATTGCACTGAAAAGCTATGAAAAATATTTTTTGCTATTAAGTATTTTCTTACTAAGTGAGGGTGTTTGATTTGGTTTTTTTACGTGACTGAGCATTGAGCTGGTACTTGCATGGTAATTCCAAAAATCTTTGCATGGCAGCTTAAAGTCTGTAATTTGTGCCCTGTTCAAACTTCATGTATGCATTCTGCTAAAAAAATCTTTTCTGTTGAAGTAATTTGATCCTAGAAAGTCTGGATTAATATGTAGAACTTGAAGCATGGGCATAATGCTGTGGGTAACTGTACACACAAACTTCAAGTATAAACTACACAGATGGGCGTACTTAGGACACCTGACTCTCAGTGACATTACCAATGCTATCTGCTCTGTCACATGCATCTTGAGACATTTTTGCATTTTTCTGATGAAATTCTTTTATTTTGCTAACCCTGGTCTTTACAGAACATGTATATACTACAAGCAGTTAAAGGTTTCTGTCTTATTTCTACTTTGTATAATTACTTTCCTTGATGAATATATCTGTAATAAAATACGATGCTCCATTTCCAGACATCTTTTATTTTCTGAGCTGGAGTACTTTATTTTCCAAAATATTTATCTTCTGAATTTTCTATTGTTTTCATGCCCTTATTTATTTTTTTCTCACTATAGGTGACAGTCATTGCCTTCTTTTGAGTCCATTATACAGGAGAGATAATTTAACTGTTATACTTTTGAGAAACTCAGTATATTAAATACAGAACAAGTCTTGGCATGTCCAAGGCAAATTAAGGCTCTTGCAGAAGTGTCATGTAAAATACTTTGTATTTCTATTTATATATTTGCCAATTTATATAGAACACCTATCATGACAATGACAAATTCTTAGAGCAGGATTATTGAATATATTAAAGCCTTTTAAAAGCAAGTTTTACATCTTTCTGAACCTTAGCTGCTGAAAATGCCAGCATTGCCTCTGAGAGAATGGGAATTGATCCAGGACATTTATACATCCATACAATGTACATTGTAGTTTTCTTTGGAAAAGAAAAAAAGTATTATATTTATGCTCAAAGTAAGGTTCTGGCCCATGATAGAGGTCTTGCATGGACTGACGAAGCTTCTGAAAGTATTGCATAACTATTTCTCTACTTTAATTATGTTGGTCTTGGTGTTCTAAGGCTTTTGGTATGCCATTTATTCATGATCTCAAGAGGATTTGTTTTTTCTTTTGTTTTAATCTGTTGCTTTGTTGAGGTTTGTTTGGTTTTTTTTTTTAAATGGTATGTTGACATGAGCAGATAATCCTGGCAGAGCATCTCCAACAGGATATTAGCTGGCATAATTGTAGGTAATGGGTAAGAAGTAGAGTGATGCTACTAGTGCCTGTGACTGCCTCGATAGCAATAACCCTTTCAGAAAGACATCAAGCCTTGAAAGACTCAAGAAGTTGATAATTTGACTGTAGCTTGCATAAGACTGAGTGAAAGCTATTTAAAAACTTAGCTCCATTTCAGTCTAAGTATTGATAAAAGCATTGCATATGTTCCTAATGCCTTCATCCCTCTGCCTACTTCTTCTAGTCTTTTTCATGGATACTATATGCATAGACATGCAGTTAAAGTTGAAAAGCACATCTTGTGGTGTTTTTTCCCCTTTTCCCCCTTTCTGTTGAGATTAACAGTACTTTATTTTTTTTTTAAGTGATGTTTATGGATGTTGAGTCATAGGCTAAATTGGAGTCTTCCCAAAAGTGCATAGGAGAGACTGTTCCTGTCTGGTGAGCAGCTGAGCTTCCCCGAGCAATAAGGCAGCTTGGCAGGTAATTGCAGTACAGGGGTGGGAGACTGCAGGGAGCAGCCTGACAGGCTTCAGAGGCAACAGGAAGGAACCCCACATGACAGAGAACAGTTTCTTATTACTTGGTTACTGATTTAATGTTGAAAAACCTTGAGAAAAAGGAAAAAAAAAAAAAAAGAAAAAAAAAACAAACCACAAAACAACTCTTCCTGCAAAAGCACAACAGTTTGGAAGCTGACTTGGCATCCTGAAAAACTGGGATTTTAGCCCTGCGCAGGCTGCTGTAAGCCTAGCCTCTGGTCATCCCAGGACACTCACCATGGCTACCTTCCTCTGTGCAGTCACAACCACTTCCCCCAGTATGGTCTTTCTTAATCCTGGATACTGGAGTCCTCCCTTCCATCTCCCAGGGTTATCTGATGGGTTTTGAGCTCAGCAAACAGAACTGGAAACAGCGGCTGATGCTTCGTGTAAAACAGCTTGTTAGTCATCCATGGTAAGTCACGTGGCTTCCTGAGTACTGGGTGTTTATACAACTTCTTTGAAGTTCTTTTGCTCTTACTCCTTTTGACAAAGGTACCTCCTCCTGCAGCTCATTAACTTCATCAGTATCTCATACCGTATCAGTCTGCTAGCCTTTTAGTAGCTCTGTAAGTTCATAGTGAGTCACACATAGTGAGCAGTAGGCTGAGATTCCAGGCTGAAATAGCAGATTACTTGTAAGTCTAAATTCTACCAGTTTCCTAGTACCGAACCAGAGTATTGTATCCCTCAAGCCATTTGATGGCCTTCTATCTGAACTCCTTTGCAGAGAGATTCTTCTGGCTTACCAGATATCTTAGATGATTTTTTTTTCCAGGCACATGTAATAATGATCACAAAATTAATATCCTTCAAAAACATTAGCAGAAAATGAAGATGATTCTGTTGATTTCAGAATGCTCAGTAAAGCCAAAACATAGAATAGAAATACAAAATATTGTCCAGTATTTGGAAACATACTGTATTTTTAAATGAAAATATATCATGTTTTATTAAATATTAGGAACAAGCTTCCCATTGAAATGAAAAGTTCTAAGCAAATCTGAAATATGATGCAGTTTTTTTTCATTGACTTTTCACTATAAAGGTGTTTTGGTATGTCCTATTTAGATCCGAAGCTTCTTTTTCTGGAATAAATACAATGTGTCCCAGATATACTTGTCTAAATTTATATTATACCTACATGTTTTCTATGCAGAGAAAGATATTCTCTATATGTATTTAGATCTAGATATTATTTTTATTAATAAATGTATAGATATAATTATATAGGTATATCTAGTTAGATAGAAAGCTACATAGAAAAACAGGTATGCAATACTTCCGTGTATATGTATCTAATACACATCTTCTGCATATCTATTTTATATATAGATATCTCTAGAAGTCTTATACCTAAGTATGTTTTATATTTATCTACATATAGTTAAATATATTATCTATATATAAATAGACATATATATAATTTGATATCTATAAAAATATTTTTCCCCATAAATTTTATCTGCAGTTAGCAATGTTTCACATACTCTTATTTTCAGTTAACTCAGCACCATGTGCCAAAAAAAGAGTGATAGGCTTATGAGTTTCTTATTGTTCTAAGATGCCTAGGCCAGCTGTAGATTTTGGTTATTCACTGGAGAAGAAGATTTTGTAGTTAAAATTGAGATTAATTTACTCATTACCATTAAACTCTTTCATTACAGTTCAAGTGCTTTTAGCCAGGTACAGTCTCTGCTGCCTCTTTCTGACTTGGAAGCTGATGTCCCCCTGTGCTGAGAAAGGGTCATTCCCCTGTTGCACTCCTCACAGTGAGGACCACACCTGAAGCCATAGCTACAGTGGGAATGCCACTGTGAAGCAGTTGTACCTTACATGTCAGAGCCGTGGAGTTGGTCTTAGACCAGGATGCTGCAGTGCAGTTAAGGTATAGAGCGCATGACACTTACAGGCGGCATGTTCCTCACCCTCACTGCACCAAAGGGGCTGAAGCCCCTCCACTGTCAAGGGAGAGACACATCTTCTACCATATGAGCTTCTCTTGTCATCAGAAGGCAGGAAGCAATAGGAGAAGTCACTACTCAAACTTAAGTTATCTCTGGGCTTTCTATGGTGGGTCCAGTTTCTGCGTGTACTTAGTGTCACTAATGTTACAACCCAAAAAGGGGCTAGTGGGACAGGTGTTGTTTAAAGTAAAAAGTAATATTGAAATGTACTTTAAAAAAAAAAAAAGACAGGAATTTATTAAGGGTTAAAAATGGAGAAATGCAGCTAGGAAAAGTCTATTGTATTCATGTAAAACTCTGCTGCTTCCTTCAGAGAGATGATTGATTTAGCTTGGTTTGTACTAATGACGAAAGCAGTCAAGACCAACCAGGAAAAATACAGCTTCCAATGCTATGATGACATAAATAGGATTATTCTGTCACTTAGTCAACAAAGTGACATGTGTTTATATTTTCCAGTATGTAGCTCCCCCAAGTTGCAACATACTGAAGATGCAAGAAAATGTTTACTATTTTCTTTCCTTGGTTAGGGTGTTCTACTCCTCGTTCCTGGCCCTTCTGATGGGTTGGGTGCAGATGAATAGCCCTTTTCTGCTTTTCTAGGCCTGACAGGGCAGGCTCTGTCTTGTCTCTGAGATTCTTATAGAAGAATGCTGGAAGGATAAAACAATGTGAAAATCAATGAGTCACAGTCTATAATTTAAACATAATTCACCATGACTCATTCATTAAATGCTTTTGCAGTTTCATGTGACAAAACAATAACCATAAGCGTAATCATCAGAGCCTACTCAATCCTCTCTTTACAGCTATGCAATTCTGTGATTCAAATGATTTTGGAGAGTCTTAGCAATATAAATCAGCACAGAACTCTCAGAGGCAAAAGAATTCAATGACTTAGAGCCGTTGAGGGGTCATGCTTTTTGATGGTTGTGGTAAGCTCAACTGGCACAAACCTCTTCAGTTGTTACATGGGGGAGGGGGGAAATCAAGGGCAGTTACCATTTTTAACTTGCGTTTGAAGTGTGTGGCTGTTAGTCTGGCAGAACAGATCATGACAGCTTGGTTAGCAATGATTTAATTCAGTTGTGACCGTGGGTAGCTAGGGCAGTTCCTACAGTCTATCCCTGATAACACTTTTCTTGTGAGTCCCTTCAGAAAACAGGCTGCCACTGTTCCTGGGCACCCTTCCTGCCATCACCGTGTTACCCAGACCCAACTCCACTCCTTAAGCAGGAAGGACGTGAGAGCGAGTGGTGGGATTTGCCCTGACAAAATCTCTCTAGACCTGACTGGGTATTTCCAGAAGATAAGAGACCTGTGTCTCTTATCAGTGTCAACCAGTATTGCAGCCAGGGTTTTTGTCTTATTCCAGAGGCTGGTTTGCCCTGAAACAAGATATGTACATCTACCTGCTAGTAGATGGTGGTGGTGTGGCTTCAGTGATGCCTGAAGAGGAGGTAACAATTGCTCAGCTAATGTAATGACTATGTCCTTTGTTGCTATGGCCTTGATTTGGCACTTCATGTTCTCAGTGCTTCTTGCATGAACTAGCTTAAAACACAAAAGAGAAACTGAAAAAACTGAATAAACAGACTTTCAATATTGGGAGTGTTGGAAGGGCTTAAAATAAGAAGCTGTACCCCCTTCATGAGCAAAATTTTTTATCAGAGTTTCCACTAAATCAGACGACCCACAGCTAATTACTAAAAACAAGCTTTTAAGTAAAAAAGGATGCATGAAAGTAATGGGAAATATAAATTAAAATCCAGTATTCCAAGAGAATTCCAGGTACAGAAGGACTTGTGCAATTGTGAAGTGTCGTCTTTTATTACTGGTGAAGGAAAACAAAGGATTTGACTGGTCATCTACCATAAATCCAAAACGCTACACACTGGACAGAGCCTTCTCAGTAGCTGTTAGGAGTGCTGTCCTTGTAAGGGAAATTTCCATATTGTGGTTTAGATTAACAATCTGATGTATTCAATCATTGACACAAATATATTCCAATATATTAAATGGCACATAATTAATCATGGTTCTCAGCCTCTGGGACATGAAAATCTTCATCAATTATAAGAAGTAGCTTTCCCAGAAGAAGGTTTTTGGATTGAGGCTGAATGATTAAATGAATCTGGCTTACAGGGGTTTTTTTTGTGAGAGGCTTCATCTAAGCTTTCAAACTTGTTCAGGTTTTTTGACAAGTTAACTTTGTAACTTAAACTTACTCGGTAGACTAAAGAACATAACAGAAATGTGACTGTATACTTTTTCTGAATAAAATGTATTACTACATATTATAGTCTGGTTCTTTGAGAGCTATGCCTTCACTCTGGTGATATTGCATCTTTCACCATGCAATTCAATGTACAATTTCTTTTGAAATAGCCTATAAACATTTAAATTGTTTCATGTCTGAAAAGTTTCAGATCTGACTAGCACCAGTGGACTAGTGAGGGTCGAAGCTGAAGAAAATAAGTAATAAAATGACATGTTCTTTTAGGCTACTGTCTGGAGTAGCAGAAAAACCACCTTTACCACATTAAATAGTCTGTAAACAGGTGAGAAAATTCAATAATACAATACAAATCAGATTAAGAGCAAAAATTCTGATAATTTGATTTAAATAGTGTGTGTTGCACACCAATGTGAAATTGTTTTAGGGCTGTAAAACACCAACAATGCAGGAGCCAAAGGAAAATATCTAAGGAGATGATGCCATAAAGCAGCAGTTCCACTGACTCTTGATGAAGTCAATAGCATGTGGAATCCTAGAGAGGAAAAAGAAAATTCAGGAATTAGAATCTACAGGTAATTCTCTTTCTAATAATAATTTAAAAAAAAAAAAAAGAAAAAAGAAAAAAACCCACTTAAATCATTATATTGCATTGTTATGTATTCATTGTTGCTTATGACATTAATTGTACTGTCTTATTGCATAATCAGTCATTAACAGGGAACGAATATGAATACGTTAAGCAAAGGAGTCTCAATAATTTAATATTTAATCCTTAAATTTATCCCAGCCCTTAATCATAGTCTGCAATCAGCAGAATATAAAATAAAACAGACTAATATTGAATCCTTGACTGAAAGGGATCCTAAGAAATTGCCTAATGCTTCCATACCCGATGCTAACACCAATTTATAATTTTCTCTCAATATCTGTGAAGTATTCGTGTGGTATTTAAGAAATGACGGATTATCCACAGCTTCTCTAGGCAGTCTGTTCCACTGGTCCTTTCATGACAAACATTTCTAATATCTAGTCTGAATATTTTTAACTACTAAGTCCATTATTACTCTTTGTCCTACCGTGACCATGAACTGATTCCTTCCTTGCTTCAGATACATAAAAACATGCTAAAAGAGGCTTATGTAAGCTTTGAATAGCATGGGATGTTTCATCTAAAGAAGAGAACAGTCTTTGATACAGGTTCCGCATCAGTCCCTGATCATTCTTCCTGCTTTTTCCTGTTTTCTAAAGAATGCCTCCGTTTTTGCAAATTGCAACTCAGGTCTTATTATGCTGATTAGAGCACACAGATAATGTGTATTTCAGATAGTTATTCTGATTATGGTCTTTGATCTTTGTCAAATTTATTTTTATTTTGATAAAGATGGTAAAGGAGAAAATGCAAATTTCTTGTATAATAGACTTATTCCAATACATTTCTCCGAATAAAAATTATAATATAAATGAACAGGGTATAATGACATTTAAATCATTTATAAAATAATCATGTGCAAACATTTCAAAAGAAAGATATGGAAGAAGTATTTGGTTGTTGTTTTTTTTTTAAGAAAATGGCATTGATTATAAAGTCATGATTATGAAATCTTTATTAATTTTTCAATACTATGAGTATGAAAGCTCTTATGGAGCCCATGTCACAAGAACCACATGTGTAGGTCATGCATTCTCTCTGCAACTAAAGTTGTCCTGTAACTACTAGACATCTTGATCGTGTGGATCATATTAGTGGTGGAGAACATTTAATTTTCCCTAAATCTTTTTTTCACTTCCTCTAGTTTACTTGGGTCACTTGCATCTCAGCAGTTTTGCAGGGTCAGATTTGTGGTGCCAATTCATTCTTCAGGGGAAAACCAAAGATTTGTCCTGGAAAAGACGACATTCCTGAAGGAAACAGAAAATGAGCGTAAGGTTTTCTGAGGTGGGCTAGGTTAATTGGTGTCTCTGAAAATCAGGCTGCAAGTGGGTATCATTGCAGTTAGCAAAAAAGATTGGTTTTATAAGACGATTCCTTTTATATGATTGAATTAACCCTAAGCTACTTTATGAGCTATTTATATAGATATACAAATCTTTTATTAGCAAAAAGAAAATACTTTCTGAGGATGTAATTAATTTATCTTGATCTATTCTGTAGGTTAAATTGAAACAGCGCATATGCATCACACTTGAGTAGCTTGCTAAGACACCAGCTGAACTGATTAATAGTCTTCTGCATCAAATGTCAGCTTTCTTCCTAAATAAAATAAATTCAAGTGAACATCTTATAATAGAAATATAAAATATAAGTACTGTGCTTCAATATGATGCATTAGGTGCAGCCCATAGTAATGAGAACTGAAGGTCTCAGATGTTTTAAGTTCAATCATAAAGCAAAGCCTAAATGGTGCAGTTTGTCCTAAGTTCCTTCCAGCATAGGTCACAATGCTCTCTGACAGGCATACATAATCCTCTGAGAAGGTCTATATTGTGAAATTCTCTTTTAGATCCAATTTTAAATAGATTGAGCTTTCTATTTTGTTAATTCCAAAGACTGTAAATGCATACAGACAGAAATTATGTCAGAAAATATTAATATTCTGTTACTTCTACAAAGTCTGTCTGGACTTGGCCTCATTTTATGCATCTGTAATGTGCACAGGTTGTTGTGCAGCTTTTCCTGAGCAAAAAATTAGATCCTGAAAAAGTCACTTGAATAGCTGCAAGGACTGTTTTTCTGGTCCAGAAAAACTTTGTGGTGAATGTATATTACTTTTCTTGTATGCTATTCTTCTATATTACAATCTGTATTAGTTGTCTTCTCTATTTGAGAACATACTGCTCTATCTTCTGTTCTTTGGGGGTTTTAGCTTTTTCTGATCCAGCAATTAAAATTGCTCTTAGTTGACGTTAGTTATCAGAATCAGCTTACAGCTCTCTGGCTGCTTGAAGTTAACCTATATGACTTCAGTGAGTAGAATAAGGAGTATCCTGTGGAAAAAGAGTGTTGAAAACTTTCAACTTGAAGTTTACAATTGATTTTATTCATAATTACTCTGATTGTATCTGACACTATTCAGTTCCCATAAGACTGAGTAGTAGCCTCCAATAATGGAGGGGATTAAGCTGAGAAGAGCCAGTTCTGTGCCAAGGCACACTGCCCGTATTGCAATACTGTCTATCACAGTGGGCTCTTCAGACTTCACTCACATACCAAATGCACAGGCCTTCAATCCCCTTAATGTAGGGTACAGACGAAGTTCATGGGGAGTATAGATGACCATCTATGGCTCTTCAGACTTTATAAAAAGGCTGGTGTTTGAGAAAGTGATCAAGAACTTTAGAGTCAGATAGCAGAACTTTGATCAAGATCATTATTTAAATTTGATACCGATACTAGCTTGTATGCCCTAATTAACCCTACTTCTCTTGCTTCTCCTTTTCCCTTTGACTTCAGTGAGTTCTGTCTATGTGTTTTATGATTGAATTTATACTTTTCTGATGGGGAAAAAATGAACGTTTCACATTGCTTTGCATGAGAATTTGGCTATCTACATCTGAATTCAATTACTGTTGAACACAATTTTCAGGAACACCTGTTTGCACTCCAATTCAGTAGAAAACCCCAGGCTTTTGGCCTGTAGGAATTAAGCCTATTGTGGTCTAAGAGCTAGAGTAGGTTAGTTTGCAATCATTGATTACATATCTTTTAGACTCATGAAATACCTCACCCTGTAGTACTGTAAGGCCAGTGAAACTTCAGTCTACAGAACATACTCGGTCTACAGGAAACACTAGTGTTCTTTTCTTTAATTTTAAAAAGAATATATTTGGATAGTTCCATTTGAGTTTTCAATGTTGCTTTCTCTTTTCCTAATTCTAGTCACCATCTTCTTGAATCAGGATCATGGAGTTACCATGTTCATTACACATCTCAAATTTAGAGGTAATAACTTCTAACTTTTCAATTCCACCACTTAATAGTTGAAATGATAGATCTTCCAATTTTTTTCATGCACAGTACTTTCAAAGTAAACATTTAAATATGCATTATTCTAGAATTAAGCTGTAGCTCTATTCTGTTTTCTCTTTTGTTTCCTCCCCCCACCCTGATTCTCTCCTAGCACACAGCTGATTGTGACTAAACCCCCAAACTTTAGGGAAAAAAGTTGAAAACTACAAAGTCTCTTGTTTTTTTTACACAGAAGTGCCTACACAGCATACAGCATCAAGGGTAAGAACCTACAATTTATAGTGCACTTCCAGGCTCCCTGTCTGTGCTTTCCTGCACTGGTGAATGCTGTGGACTCTTGTTTTTGTCTTGTAACTTAACCTGCCAAAGTTTTAAGCTGCAAGTCTTCTGTCTTCTACGGCAGAGAGATGTCTTGGAAACAGAGTAAATCAGAAGTCACTGTGATGAATAAGTTCATCTTTTAAAATTTTATAATTGTGTAAATCAGTTATTGTTCTGGTTAGTAATTATGTACAGACTTTTCTTTCCAGAAACTAAGTTGTGATTTATGGCCTAAATATGCTTTGATTTTTTCCGAGAGCCTGTAGAACCCACCTTTTCCATGAGTGAGTCATTCAACCAATATCTGTGTTATTACCAGAGTCTAATGTAACTAACAGTGTACCTAAACTTGCTTTATTGCCCTGTATCAGTCTACACTGTATTTACCTGAAAGACATCTGTTTGCCTGCATGTTACTGTAAAAAAGACATCTAAAATACCAGATATAGTCCAAGCATGGTTATTGTTTGGTTATTGCTTTTTCATTCTATTATGTCAAGTAGAGCACAAAATATGTGTGAATTTGTTAAGCGAAGGAAAACAACAACAGCAACACCACCACCACCACCACACACACATGCACCCCCCCAAATCCATATCAAAGATCTTAACAACAAGAGAGAGAAGAAACTCCTAAGTCTATTAATGGTGTAATAGTCTATGGATTATTCTGATTCAGCTACAAAAGGAAACCTGAAATGAGAAATGTCCAGTTCTGTTCCCCTGGCCTGCTGCTTGTTAACAATTGATAAACATGAGATAACATAAAACTTAAAAGGAAGATGAAGACATCAGGCAAACTCAGGCCTTGCTGAACAATGTAACTGTGTATTAGCAATAGAAGTAGCAGAAGAAATATTTTGATGTGAAGTTTTCTGGTTTTTTTCATCTCATCCATAGAATTATCCACAAAAGACAGAAATGAAGAACAAAGACTGAATAGGCATTCATCAGAGGCTCCGTGTCAACAAAAGTTTGGGTCACCTGAATAATTCAGCACTCTTCTAATGCATTGTGTCCATTAAGGTTTGCTACAGTTTCAGACAGCTGTGAACTTTTCTTGTGATTCTCTTATTTTCCAATATAATCATGAGATGAGCGTCTGTTGTTTTGTTTTGCCTTTAGAGCTAAGATAAGTATGATTACATGTCTAAGCATTTTCCTAGATGTAGGAATTACCTTGCATTGTTGAGAGGTCTCCTTCTCCTTCTTGTCTGCTTGAAATTGTTTAGGGTTTTGTTTTGTTGTGATTTTTTCTAAATCATGTCAATCATGTCAATCATGATTTTTTCTAAATCATGTCAATCAGTTCATGACAATCTGAGAAAACAATCAGACTTATTTTCTGTGCTGGAGTACCCAGATACACCAGATATACCCAGATACAGTACCCACAGATACACAGATTTTGATTAACAAAATCAGTAATTACTTCTGAAAAGTTGTGTGTGACAAGCTACTCATGACAGAAGTGTAACAGCAGTCCATGTGTCTTGTGCTGTAAAGACAAAACTATTAAAGAGCAGTAATCACATGTGCTTCCTCCTGTGGATGTCACTTCACCAACCTCATGCACCCTGTTATCTCTCTCTCTGGTGCTTGCTGTTTGTGACTCTGCCCTATCTTTCTGAAGTGACAGGCTCCATTTATAAATCGGTAACTGTCACAGTAAACAAGCAGTCGATAATTTATTTTTTTCTTACTAGGTACTTCTGTGTAAAAGGGTGTGGAGCTGGTGCATCCCTGATACCATGTGGTGCTCAGTACCATGGGATGATGGTGATGAAAGCTGGACAAACTCCAGGTGCCTGGAAATTTCATTGTTGCTCATGGTGGTTGCTAGAACTCAAGTGAACAGGAAGCTCTAACATCCAAACAAGGGAAAAATGTCCAAAATAGGACAGGATTGTGAAGACATATTCAGCTAGCTGTACTTCTATGTTAAAATGACAATTGTGATAGGAAAAAATATGTATTTCAAAAATAATAGCCAATTTTATATTAAAAAGAAAAAAAAGTCATCAGAGAAGAAATATGCTTCTCTCCTCAGACTGTCTGGATAACATTTCACTTGTGTGATTAGATGACATGGAATCATTTGTGACTATTGGAGAAGAGAAGGCCATGAAGAACTCAAGGAGCATAATAAAGTTAGGTGCCTGGGAGGCAGAACGACAGATGAGACTGAGTATTGTTAGTGCAAGCTGAGGCACAATAAAAGAGATAATTGTAACTGCAAACATACCTTCGGGGGCATTCTAAATTAACTGTACCTTTAAGGGGAAAGAGATCTGTGCATAAATCCATGAAATTATTTGCCTAAAACATAGTTGTGCAATAGAAAACAAATAAGAAAATAAGATTGGAAGAAGGAGAGATAATACGTATTCCTGTGATCATATTTACTCCTATATAATGAAGATTAGAATGAAATATTGAATACAGTATATGAGATATAAAACTTTATGTCTGATCCCAGTTATCCTATGTAGAAATAGAAAATATATTTAGCATAGAAATATAGTTTTAATTTAGGCTTAAATTTACATGTATTAATTTGTATAAATTAAGCAGGACCTTCTGTGTCTGGATAAACAAAATTTTTTAAATAGCTGGTTTATACTGATGAAACACTACTTATTTATTTGCAGAGAGGAATGTGGTTACTGTAGAAATACAATGAGCTGAGGTGAGGGTAAAAGAAAAGAAGGTTGTAGGGGAGAAAAATGTTCCAGTGTTATCCCATTTTTGTAGTGTCATAGGAGAATTTGCATCGATGAGAATTTGCTGGTTATGAAGCAGACCATCCTGGGTGCCAACGCATGGTTTCAAGAAAGGCAGGTTCTGTTTGACTAACCTCATCTCCTTCTATGACAAGATGAACCACCTAGTGGATGAGGGAAATGCTATGGATGTTGTCTACCTGGACTTTAGTAAAGCCTTTGACACTGCTTCCCACAGGATTATCCTGGAGAAACTGTCTGCTCCTGTCTTGGACAGACATATGCTTCACAAGGTGGAAAACCATCTGTATGTTCAGGCCAAAAGAGTGGTGGTGAATCCAATTGGTGGCTGGTCACAAGTGGTGTTCCCCAGAGCTCAGTAATGAAGCCAGTTCTGTTTAATATCTTTATCAATGATCTGGATGAGGGGATCGAGTGTACTCTCAGAAAGTTTGCAGATGACACCAAGTTGTGAAGGAATTTTGATCAGCTTGAGGGCAGGAAGGCTCTACAGAGGGATCTGGACAGTCTGGATTAAGGGGCTGAGGCCAATTGTATGAGATTAAACAAGGCCAAGTTCTGGGTCCTGTGCTGGGATCACAACAACTCCATGCAGTTCTACAGGCTTGGGGATGAGTGGCTGGAAAGCGTCCCGGTGGCAAAGGACCCGGGGGTGTTGATCAACAGCCAGCCGCAGATGAGCCAGCAGTGTGCCCAGGTGGCCGATAAACATTCTAGCATGTATCAGAATCTGTGGCCAGCAGGATGAGGGAAGTGATTGTCCTTCTGCACTTGGCCCTGCTGAGGCCATACCTCAACTATTGTGTTCCATTTTGAGCCCTTCAGTACAAGAAAGATAATGAGGTGCTGGAGTGCATTTAAAGAACAGCAATGAAGCTGGTGAGAGGTCTAGAACCTCATGAGGAGCAGCTGAGGCAACTGGGATTGTTTAGTCTGGATAAAAGGAGACTGAGGGGAGACCTTATTACTCTCTACAGCTGAAAGGAGGTTATAGCATGGTGAGTGTCAGTCTCTTCTCCCAAGTAACAGGCAATAGGACAAGAGGAAACAGCCTCAAGCTGCACGAGGGGAGGTTTAGACTGCATATTAGGAAAAATTTCTTCACCAAAATGGTTGTGAAACATTGGACCAGGCTTCTCAGGGAAATGGTTGAGTCACCATACTCTGGAGGTATTCAGAAGACTAGTAAATGCCGTGCTGAGGGAAATGGTTAATGGTGGACTTAGCAGCGTTAGGTTTTCAATTGGACTTGATGATCTTAATGGCCTTTTCTAACCTAAATGATTCTATGATTTGAAGGAAAATTCTGCAACTTCTTGGATTTTGACTGAATGATGGAATCGACAATATTACTAGTCTCTAAATAATAGCTAGTATCAGACTGTCTGCATCTGTCCTGTATAGTCTCCTGGAAATTTTACTTGCAAAGCATTTAATATTATAAATTAACTTTTCAGAGTTAGTAACCAGATGTGTTAATTTGTGCTCTGGAATTTGAATCTCCTTTACAATATTCATTTGAAGACTATGTTAGATTTCATATGCTACAGTGGAAAGAATTCATGGCTGCTTTGTGATTTTAATACTTTACTTTGCTCAAAACAAGTCCCAAAACAATTAGGAAATCTTCAAGGTAATGGTTGAATTTTAATGAGTGGTCTTGGAGCCACAACTGTCAATGAAATTCAGCATTTGAATGTCAATTTCATTTTGATCAAACATTACACCCTACGACTGCAATTTATTCCATAACTCTGAAGCAATTATGTCAGCGTGATCACCATCTGCACCAGGCACAATTTCAAATCAACGCTATTCTTTTATATTTTTTCTTGAAATTGAGAGGTCTTTGTTAATCTTATATCACATTGAAAAAAAAAAAAATCCCTGTAGAGATCCATCTATAAGAGAAAGAAAACAAAATATGAACCTCTTACAATACAGCCTTAATTTGTCTATTGGCACATTCATAAAGCAAATTGTCACAAATATGAGAGACAAAAGTGCTTGCATTCTGTTCATACACTCAGAAAGTACCTACATAACTTACGCAAATACATCATTTCAATTCATACTAAAGAGCTCATCTTGAAAGAGTTCAATATAGTTGGTGAACTGTCACAATTTTTGTAGGACTTGATTCTCAAATTAGCTGTATGTTGGAGAACATCTGTCCTCCTGTACTGTCAGAGAAATCAGTAGGTTTTCTAAGCCTTTAGAGCTCTAGCATTCTGTATAAATTGCAGTGTTGGTATTTCAGAATCAGAGAGATGCACTTAATGGTAATTTGTCATGTTCCTACTCCAAGAAATTTCTGAAGTAAGTGAAACAACAGTGAATGTTATTAATAGAACTAATTATGTGCTTTCCAAGTTCTAAACTAGAAAACCCATATCCACATTTGAATTCAACCTGGTTTTGAATACTTTGTTAGATTTAGTGAACAAACATAGGAAAATTGTTCTCTTGCTGTGGCCTCCATTTCTAAGATATGAACCTACATTAGTACTGAGGAAAATCTCTCTTTGACCCTGGTCTTTTTCAATACAACTATGGGAAGTATGAACACCTTTGTAGGTGGCAATTTTGTACCAATAGCACAAAATCATAAAAACATTGGTGAGACCATTAATAAACCAGGGAAAACAATAATTCATCTCAGAACCTTATCTCTGACAGTGGCTAAATTCCAATTCCTGGGGCAGAATGAAAGGAATTTTTGTATTACTTTGTCTTCCAGAACTGAAATAAAAGAATTTCAAGTAAGAGGCTTAGATAGTGTGTGTGTACGTTACAGATTTCTCTTTCAAGCAATTTCGCCATCCATGATGTCCTGCTACAAAGAATTCCATTACTTACCCATATTCTGTGAAAATGGGAATTTCTATGCCTTTTAAGTGGAAAAACTGAAAATCAGTAAAATATTTATATATTGGTAAGATCAGTGGCTTCTTTAATCAATCTCAAATTGAGAAACAGAGAAAATTTAAAAAAAAAAAAGTGCAATTGTTCTCCCCAATGATGCTTATAGCTTTATTTCATCTCCTACATGGAAAGCTGTTCTGCAAGGGAGGGGAAGGAGGAGAGTGTGATGGAGCATTCCTCCCTGGCCTGACCTATTCCCATAGCCCTGATCAAGAGATAACCACCAGTGGCAGTTCTGATGGATGTGTCTCGTCAAAAGGTAGATTTGGAGGAGGCAAATAAAGACACAATAACCAAGGGCTTATTAATGGCAGTGTACTCACCTAACCACAGTGCTGGCCAATGTCCCACTTAAGCCAAGTTTGGAAGAAACAGTTGGTAATGCAAAAATAATTAATTCATCTTACCTCATAAATAGTGAATATCCCAAGAGCCCTTTGAGGTCTCTACATGGCAGCAGGCTGCACACCAGGATCTCCCATGGGAAGATGTACCTCTCAAGGTTACCCCTCAAGGCTGAGATATTCCTTCCCACCACAGTTCCTTGGTAAGTGACTAATACCTTGATAAGCTTAGAAATCATAGCTAAGTTATATAAAGGATTGATATGCACATATAACCATTTAGACATCAACTGTTGACCAAGTCTGAGACTAGGGCTGGATCCAGCTGCACCTAGACACCTCTCTGAGAAGCAGTTTAGAAAACAAGGGGGTTCTCTCTGAATGCCATAACTCAATGGAAGGGTGTCCCTGACAGTTTTGTCTGACCTAGTCCTCTACATAGTAAATAACCAAGTGTTCCTTGCTATTGAATCTTAATTAAAACACTAGTATTTACTATTAAATTTTGTTAAATCACTGTTTTACATCAATAAATATATTTTTTTATACAATATAATGCTTCTCTCTTCAGACAGAGTGAAGTGTATCACTCTGTCTGTGACACAGTGAAAAAGGAAGACTTGTACTATGATTCTGGTTTACTATTGGATTGTGTGGAAGGGAGATTGCTGATTTCATTCTTACTGTATTAAAGGAAAGTCTTATTTTTGTTAACCTATATGGTTACTCAGGAAAAGGCTTACTCTATAGGACTTGGGAAAAATCTTTTTTAGCTTTTAATTTGTGGATGGTAGAAGCTTGAGCTCCACCATATATATTTGTTGGATTCTTTAAAATGGCAGTGGTGTCTGTTATCACATTCTATGTTTGAATAAACTGCACCTCAGAGGTGCTCAGCCTGAGGCATGAAAGTGTTGTGCATATCCCTCTGCAACTTGGCTGACCTGTTATGAAGAATCGGGAAAAGACAAAATTCTGTGATTCTTGAGGAGCAGACAGACACTCTTACTATCATGTCAAACTTTATTTCTCTAGGCCAGGTAGCTGGCTCTTTAGTTTAGCCATCTCTAAACCCGATGAATTTGGTTGTATATTAAGAAAAGGGGCACAGAATTTAATCTTAAGACTTGTATGAGGCTTAACAAAGATAAATATGAAGTCATGGACCAGAATGACACAATCATGAGCATCATCCAGACTGGGAACTGCCTGCCTAGGCAGCATCTCTGCAGAAAAATCCCTGGGGGACAGCAAACTGCACAAGAACCACCCTGGGGATAGCAGCAGCAAGGGCCATCAGGATCAGGACCATAGCCATGAAATGGAGGAATATTATGACCACCCCCTCCACTTGGCACTTCTTGGACCACACCTGGAAAACGGTGTCCACCTTTGGTCCCCTCCAACTGAAGAGAAACACTGAACAACTGGAGAACCACTGAGATGCAACGTAATTGTAGTGTTCCACTACCTACAAGGTACTGACATACAATATGGAGGTACTCTCTTCCCAGGAGTACATGGTGACAGGACAAGAGAAATTGTGCCTGGATATAAGAAAACTATTTTTCAATGTTAGAACATTTGCATAGAAATCAGTGTGCAAATTCTGATATTCATTTCTTTATATCTTTGACTCATCATTGTGAAAATCTGGGCATGAAAGCTATCTTTGGATAGGAACAGTAGAGAACGAGGATATAAATGTTGCTTTACAACTGAGTCCCAGTGTTTTAACTAGTACTCAGATTATTACCTGCAGACACAGTGATGTTCAAAGCATTTCTTTGCAAGGCAATTTTGTATTTATTTGTGTTTTGTATTTGAAAGTGCATTGATTTTACTTCATCCAAAACATAAAGATGTTGGCCATGAGTCACAGACTAGCTACCTCTAAACATGACTCATTCTTGGCTATAGTGTATTGCTCTGTTTATTGCCCACATGCTTGCTCTTCGCCATCTTTGCATTATCTATGATCATTTACTGACTTCTTTATACAGATCCATAAAATCATAAATTATATGGGAAAAAAAAAAAAGGATAAACATTTGCGAATTTTGAACAATACAGAGTACAGGAAAACAACGAAATAATTGGACAGCAAACTAAAACTAAATTATCAATAAAGGGAAAAATTTTTCACACTGCAGTTGTTCAAATGTAGACACAGGTTTGTGGAGGTCAAAACCCCTTTTTGTGCATGCATGACTATTAAACACTCTGTGTAACTTTCTAGATCAGAATATCTCTAAATCACTGGTTATTTGAGGCTTGAAGGGCATGTCAGGAGAGCCATTGCTTCATTCCTTTCCAGATGCACGTCTATTAACCCCTCACAGTGGCAGGATCCATCATGTGTCTAAATGGATCAAATAATCAATGATCAAACTGAAAATGTTCAATTTCCGGTTGGCAAACAATCCATGGCCTAAAATACTTGCACAAAACTTTCATTGTGGAATGAGGCCTTGGGGAGGAGAAGGAGAAGCAAAGTGCACTTTGGCAAAATTCTGTAATCTGTGTGATTTACTTCCCTGGTTGTCTCGGTATGTCCTGCATAGCTGTCAAGGATGATTGCAGCAACTGTAGTGTTTGTTTCTTTGTGAGGTACCCTGCCATCTTGCTCTTGCAGTCCTCCATTTGGAGTCCATCCAAAATTTGGATATAGGGGGCACATGCAAAAATGTGGAGGTACTATCAGGGATTAAATCTGTTTAAGTGGTTTTAGGCAATGTGAGAAGAAACCATGCAATAAAAATTTTAGATGTTGTTTGGTTTCTGTTTCTGTTGCAAGCAAAGGGAAGAACTGAGATGAGGCATGAAACCTGAAATATAGTCTAGGAACAAGAAGCTTTTGCTTAAGCAAATTTGTGCTTTGTTCTTTATTCTCATGAGATTTTCTCTGTAGAGGAAAGCAGTCAGACTTATGGCTTCTTACATCAGTTTATATGACATGACACTACAAATGGCTATGTACAGGGTTAAGTATTCACTATTAGAGTTTTATTTTATGTTTCTGACTAAGTTGTTTAACATATTATTTAAAGCACACTTTGTTTGTTTTTATGGTCTGGGGTTCTTTGCGGGGGGGGGGGGGCTGTTTGGGTTTTTTCTTTTTTAAAAAGATTCTGCTTCTTGTGGCTTCTGTTCCTTGAATTAATTCTTTTTGCCATCAAGTCCTCAGATGGACTATAGGTAACTATACTAATGCCTGCCTTGTTGTTACACTTATTGCCTGAGCAACACATTTTTTACCTAGTGGCCTGTTATCCTCCCCTTCTTTGGGTAGAATAGATATGAAATTTTTCCTTAAAGTTTATTTTATTTTAGTGTATTTATGCACTTTCTCACATAGTTAGAGACAAATTCAGATTTGTATGCAGCAGTTCAACTAAAAAATAAAATTATATACATCTCTTCCCCTATGTGTCATTGATTCAAATTCAGTTCACATGGATAGTGACAAATTACCAACTATGAAATAAACAGATACTTTCAATCGGAACAGTTTTAATATAAAATTTGCACCACTACTTGACTCAGCAGACTGACACTTGAATGTGAGTTAAAGTGAATTTACATTTCCATCAGTGAGTTTGTCCCCGGTACCAAGGTTGCATTACTATTTTATGGAGATACAATTTCAGGCTCCTAGGTATTAATATCACTGAAATTGCCTTTAGTGTGAGTTTTTTCAGATAAAAATTTATTGTTAAAATACCCAGTGCCTTTGGACCTGTCACATGCAAATTGTTTGCTAGATTACTGCTGTGGTACAGGGGGCCATTAAAGTCAAAAAGGTAACGTTAGTCACAATCAAGAAACCACATACTTTTAAGAGGACTTCATAGCACTGCAAATTACTTGCAGAACCTTCCAGTTACATGGCATGTTTCATGTTTAATGCTCACCATCTTTAAAATGCCAAAAATGGTCTGGGTAGCAACAAGAGGTACCTTAATTGTGACGTGCTGTACCTATAAGTTACCAACATGCAGATTAATTTAATAATTTTATCACATCAAACTTGAGGTTTCAAAACTCTCTGTTCATTGTTATTATCCCTACCATTCTAACATTTGTTGAAAAGATTAGCCTACTTATTTTTATATTTCCTTTTTCCATGCAAATACCTATCAGTATGATGTTTTGTCAAACTCAATTAGGTAAATATTGTAGGGGGCTCTCTAACCATTAGAGCAGCTACACCAACTTCATTCTGATGTATATAGAATAGGAAAGGAGATTAAGCTTGTGCTCTCTGCGAGGTATATGTCTTCTGTGATTTAAAGCACGAGTCAACAGAGTGGATAAAACCTGTTTCAGCTACCTGGAAACTGGGCAGTGCTAGCAAAGACAATGAAATGTAGTCAATATTATGGTAGGGTACTTTATTATACCACTGGGCTTTCTGTAGACTATATTTTAAAACTTGGAGCAATAATTCTGTTTGATCATGGTGCATGAAAAATCTTTTTTTTTCCCACCTAGACCTCTACTTGCACTTTTCAAAGATTAGGCTGAACTCTTCAGGTATCCAACCTAGATACCATCTAGATACCATTTACTCTGTATTTTTGGTTAAGCATGCTTTCCAACATCTCTGCCTCTCTGTGAAAGTCCTTATACTTCTCCTCAGGGTCTCTCTACTAGTTACACTTAACCTGCTCTGACAGACACTTTTGTCAAATAGCCAGAGTTCTGTTTCCAAGTGTGTTCTGTGTATTAAATGTTTTCTGAACACTTTCTTCAGCTGTTCCATTTGTGGGCATGATGGCATTTAAAACTGGATATATTCTCACTTGTTTCTCTTGCCTTATCTGCTCTGAGGGACTGATCCTTCTGTTGCAGTATGCTGACAGTTCTATATATTCATTACACTTGTTCCTGATTAATTTTTTCCTCCTAATGCCCAAATTACTTCTCTTTTTCTTTTTTGAAGTGTTAAGACTTTTTTAGTTTTAACCCACTTATGGTAGTCTTTAATCTACCATGGCTACAAGTATTACTTGATTTGCTCCACAGGATATTAATAACATTATTAGGTATGGTGCAAGAATTCCTGCAATGTTTCGCTCCATTAGCTGTACACAGGGCAAGACCATAAAGCTGAGGCCTTTTTGGGATGGGTTGCAAGTCCTCTAAGAAAAACACTCTTGTTGGAGTATTCCTCTTCTTCCCATTATCACTGTCACCTTTGAGGTTTTAAGTAATGCTATTGTTAAGTAAAAACTTTTGGGTTTAGTTATTATGCCTTGCTTCCTAGAGAGAAGAGTTTGGATTACTGCCATCTTGGATGACATGCTGTATTCTGTCAAAGATTTCCGCACTTTTTAGGGCGGATTTATCTAAATGCCCAATTGCAAGTGTCACATTAGTCTATGGAACAATTCAGTGGTCCAAACTACATGTTTTACTTTCTAGGTTCTTTGGCTTTCATAAAATGAGATGTTGAAATACAAAATGTGCATTGAATACTAAGTGAAAGCTCAAGTTCTGAGGTTTTTTTTCTCTTTTTTCTCTCTATCTACTATAATTATAGATTTCTACCAATCAGGTGGACATAAATCAGCAGAAGAAATATAAAGGAGACCAACTTAGTCCTGAATCAAATCATTCTGACCATTAGAATTAGCTAGATTTTCTGCTGTGTTAAAATGCTTTAAATTCCAAGTGTTATCTCAACTGATTAAACTGCAATGAACTGAAGCTGTCTGTGTACAGCTTTTCCAAAAGAAGGGCCCAGATTCTACTGCTGTAAACCTTGGCAGCTCTTGCTTCAGGAAAGAGTCACCTTCAGGGGCCTCTGGTTCTATTGATGCTCCTTGCTCTTTGTATAAAAGCTTTTGGACAACCTCTGCAACTTGCTGACAAACTGCTCCTAATTCTGTCATATAACTATTAATTGGAGCAGGACAGGAATTTTCTTCCCCCTCCTCTTTTCCTGTAAATACTAAACACTATATATGCCAATTTTTTTCTAGGCTTTTTATCAGCAGAGGTAACAACAAATCCCTCTTCTCTGCTTTTACCTTCCTGAGTAGAATTGGGGTGGAAGGTGGAAGGGAGGGGGGAATGGGGATGTTTGCCTCTCTGGGTTGTTTTTCCAGGAGTGGTGACTGTTGATGGGAGAAGTTGATGGTAAGAGTCTCCTTATTACAATAGGAGCAGTTTGCAGCAAGTCCACTTGCCAGTTTTCTCACACAGTGACTGGAGCTGTTGTCATTTTGCTGTCCATTGCAGGGCAGACAGACACCTTACTCTGCCTCCAGGAATGTACTGGCTTCAGAGGGAAGTAGACATACTATTGTTTTTTATAATCACTTTGTTAGGATAGTCCACAAGTTGTTGGTGTCAGCAGTGGCCCAAATCAACCATGTTTTCTGTGATTGCTGCCCTGAAGGCCAGAGTAGTAGGTGACTTCTCTGCCAGCCCCAGGCTAAGCTTCTCTTGCTAATAACAGTGATAACAGCTGCATCCCTGGACTATTCCCGAACTTTCTTCCACATAATTGAAAATATTCCCATATGGTTTTGTTTCTCAGCCTCTAAAATATTCATGTTTATATGAGCATTATAAAATTTGCTTTAAATAAGACTTGAACTTCTTTGTTAAAGGTAGTCTACAAACAGAAACTTCACTCTTACAAAGAACATTGTGGGTATTCTATTCTAACCCATAGAATATTGTGGGTAGTATCACTCTCCACTTGTCCTCCTTCTTACTTTTTTCATAAATATTTGCTGCATTCAGACATGAAATATTGAGATAGATGAATCTTCAGTATGACCTTGCATTGCTGTAAAAAATGTGTTAGTGAATGGAAAAAGGAACACCAAATTTGATTATCAGCCATAAAACACTGAACTCATTGTAAAATGGGTGGAATATAATTGACATTCTAAATACTTTTATAAGATATGCAGTCAGATTAGATTTTCTAGTTAAATGTCAGTGTTCAAACATGGAAATTTTGGAGAAAAAATTAATAGTTATGGAAGAAGTATTTTTTCTTAAACTGAATTAAAAGATAACTGCAATGTTGAGCTTGATTCTAGTGTCTCGTTAAAGGATCATCTAAATTGTAGTCCAGCTTAGATAGCTGATTCCTCTGGAAGAACAGAAACGTTTAAACAAATTGGTGAACTAGATTCTTAAACTCTAATTTCATGTTCTGTAGTTTGTTATATAACCTGAAAAGAAAGGACAGATTCAAGTAAAGTAAACATGAGGCAAGTGGAGCTGTAAAATACTTAATTCCTTTTAGTATGATGCATTTCCTGCCTGAATTCCAGACATATATGGCATATATGTATGTTGCACAAATAGCTGGCATTTGCTGTTACATATATATTAGTATAAATTAAATGGCCTGTTAACCTGCATGCACGCTAAGGAAAAAACTAATTAAATAAATTATGCATAAGTGTAATTCATAGAGGGTACAGTTCATGTGATATCTAAGAAATGCTGGGTTTAACTAGACGCTACTTATGTGCATGCATTTTAGGCTGGTTATAAATGCAATACTGGCTGTGGCAGATTGAGCCTAGTAGAGGCAGATTCAGTATCTTTCAATTTCTTGACTTCTTACAGGAAGTGTCTTGTTTCAGATAATACCACTTCTCTGGTAGTTACTTGCTGTCTCCAATTAAATGTCAGAAATACCGAATTAACAAAAAAATCTTGAATTACACTGTAAAATATGATCTGGACTTCTCTGATTTCTCACACCAACACTACAACTCAATACTATGGCAGGGCTATCATGCTCAAGTTATGAAATATATAAAGTTAATAGCTGTAGGTGGAGCTGACAATACTTCCTACCAGTTCACCAAGAGTGTGGGACTACTCTGTTGACCACGTAGTTTTCCCGAGCAGGTGGAAAGCACTACTACCTGCTTTAGTAAATAATGTTTATAAAGCATCTTTGTAAATTATAATATTAAGGCAACCAGAGCCACTGTTTGCAAAACAGAACTAAAGGTTTTTGAACACATCTTTCTCTCCTTCTTATTCCACGTAATATTAGGAAGTCTATGAGTTTTGGAGTTTTTTTCCCACATGATTTCTTCACTAGTATAAATAGTTTTGATATCTGTATGGGAAGAGGGATTTGAAATTGAATGAAACAGACTGACAAAGCAAAACCACCCTCTTTGTAAGTTCACAATGAAGCATCCTGCTGTCTGTTGCCGTATTCTAGTCAAGACCTTTTTTACTACATGTGTCCAAATGGAATTATATGTAGGAGTACAGTTTCCTGTATTCTCTCTGAGAATACATTTAAGGGAAGGATGCTAGCTGTTGAAACACCAACAGCATTTGTTGTAGCTCAGTATTGTTCCCAATTGATTTTTACTGCCTGAAATGAAATAGGATCCTGATAAAAAGGTACAGAGGGTCTACACAACAAGTGGAAAAAGTTGGTAGCTTTGTGTAGCTCAGAGTGCTGCATTCTGCAATGAAAGGGGATTTCAAGCCCCAAAAAACAACTCTGATTATCTTGGACTTTTTTTGAGGTACCAATGTCTTGTTCATCTGTTTCTGATAATTGGTAAATTGTGCTAGACACTGAAGTCCAAATCCACACTTTTCTGTGAGAAGCAGCATTGCTTCTTCCTTGCAGCATTCACTTTTCTGCCTTAATTTGGTGGTTATGCACTTGCTTGAGCTTTTAGCTGGGAACAAACAAAGTGTCTTGCCAATAACAGATGGTGGTGAATGGAAATATGGAATGTATCTCACTGAATCATTTGTTCATTAGTTACAGTTTGGATAGATAGAATTATTTTTTGACTCAACCATATCCCTTGGGAATCTAATTTTTAATTTGCATATCTTTCACTAAATTCTCCTGAGTCTCTGTTAAAAACAAGATAAAGTACACTGGAAAAGACAACTACAATCAAGCTTATATGACAAGGAATTTTAGATGGATCATAGGAATGTTGGCCTTCTATTTCTCCATAGTATACACTCACTGAATGCATTTTTCTGTGTCAAAAGGATGGAGGCATTGGTCATGGTTGATAATGTTAGTGAAGTCCACAGGAGACAAGTTACTTCACAGTCAAAATACAAGAGTGCCATACAGCTGTTTTGCACAAACAGCAAGTATTTCAACCTCTGAAGCAATTAAGTTAAGCTTTATTTACATCTTCCCCTTATCATGAAGAAAAGATGCATTCTGTATCACTGCTTTGTAACTTTAAAAGAAAAAAAAAAGAAAAAACATCAATACTGGATAGTTGCCAAGAATAGCTGATTCCCCCATCTGCTACATATAGGCTGGAATAAGCCATGTGAATCCTGCCAGCTCGGTTTTTGATTTGTATTACAGCTCCTGTAGTAACTGAGCAACTCCCAAAGTAGCAAATCAATAAGCAGATTGAGAAATGTAACAGAAAGGTGGTAATTCCTCCAACTGCAGCCAAATGCTACAAATACCTGAGTTTTCCCTCAACACTTTAGCTGAATCAAAAGATTTTGAGGAGTGTCATTTATTTTACCTCCTTGCTCTTCTTTCTTTTTTTCTTTTTCTTTCCTCATTTTGTCCATCTGCTCCATTTTCTACTGTTGTAAAATAGCAAAGTCAGAAAAAGGAGATTAATTTTGCACATAGCATGTGAGACTAGTGGGGGTTTTTCAGTTTTTGCAATTATATGTTACAATGCTTTGATTTGATTTTTGGCATAGACTGTCTTTTGCTGTCACAGAAGACATTTAGGCTGAGAAATTTCTGGAGCAAATCAGGCTGCTAATGGATGTCATCGTTGTGGCAATGGTTCGCTTTGGTTATGGACCAGGTTGTGAGTCACTGTAGTGCTATCTTAAATGATAAGAATATGCATTACCATGTTTTGTCATATCAGTTGGTACAAAAACACCGTGACAGAGCTATCCTTAGTGTTGGTGGTTACATGGATGTGCAGAGGTGGCAACCAGTGGGATTGTCCAGATCAACATTCATTTTGTCTGATGCCCACTCTACCATTATTTGCCTTTTTTGTGCTCTTGCATGATGCATGATTAACCAGATTTCCGGGATGAAGGTGTGCAGTATAAAGCTACCTTTAAATTCTCAATGCCTCTTGCAAATTGCACTGGTGATCAAGCTTTGATTCTGCCCACTCTCATGACTTTCTATAATGCATTAAAATAGTCAACAGTTGCTTCAGGTAACCTATGTGCTGTACAGATTTGCAGAGTGTGTGATTCTGCAAAGGAAGATGAGTTTTTAAGGGGGATGTGTATGCTAATTTTCTGGAATTAATCTTTTTCAGCAAACCTCCCAGTCATGCTACACCATTACTTCATAATTTCCATGAGGAGTTCTCATGTCCTCCATATAAATGAATAGCGGAAGAAAACTACGTGGGTTTATAAAATGACCTAATAAATTTAGAATGCTTTAATTTAATCACAACTTGTAAAAACACATTTTATTAAGACAATATTTTAAATTTGGAACAATAGTTATATGCATCTGGAAATAAAAGTGTTTGCTAATAGATCACCTGTACACTTGGTGTATTTAAGTGGTTGCTTAGTCTGTGACTTCTAACAGTACACACTTTTCAGAATTGCTTGAGGTTTTGTTAGTAATTGCTTGTGGGAAATTGCTAATAAATCATAACACTTCATATCTTTATTTGTAATATATTATCGTTATGTGACAGGCTGATTCAGAGGCTAAGCCAGTTATTTGTAAACCCATTCTATTAGTATGGGAAAGTTCTAACTCATCAAAACACAGTAAAATCAGTTACATCTCTGCAGGGGAAGAAAAACAGATGCAGAAACCGCTTGAATCTCATTATCAGCAATTTGATATAGCACTATGTCTCTATTGCTCAAAGGTGTAAAAAGTATGGGAAAAAAGTATGTTTAGGTAAATAAATGCCATGAAGTATTTATTATCATACTTTTATCAGTACTTCCATTATGATGAAGTTGATGCCACATCTCCAGTTCTGTTCAATGCTGTCTGAATATTCACATTACTAGAACTTGCCTTTTGTCAAGCCCTTCACCTGGATATGGGTCTAGAACAATGTAGAGTATACACTGCACTGCATGATGTCTGATCTGTGTGAGTTTTGCTGAACTTGTTCCTCAGAAATGGTGCATGTAGGTTTATGGTGGTTCCCTTGTTGTTTGTCATCAGAATGTCACCAGATGAGAACAGCTTGAGACAACAGAGGAGTAATAGCCAGAGTCTGGGCATCTCTTTTGAAGTCATATGGAGCTATGTCTAAAAATAAAATCCTACTTAAAATAATTGAAAGACTTAGTTTTTAATACTAGTAGGGGTTCAGAAAGTCTTTAAATTTCATCTTATCCCATGTAGTCTGGCTTTTGGGCAGCAAATATGTTTTTTGGAAGGCAGTAATATCTAATTAGGGTTGTACTGAAATTCAAGACACAAATCATAACTCCACACTAAGAATCACATTATGACAAAAGGTCAGCCTGCAGGCCATCTCCTGAATGGCAAAGTCATCTTAATCTTATTACTCATTAATAGCTAAAAATTCTCAGGTTATGATTACAACCAAATGGTTATTTGAGTCTTTCACTAATGACAGAGGGACTTTGTATTGAACTAATGGTGGATTCTCACTGATCTTTAACTGAATGACAAGGCAGAGAGTTTACTTAAGGTTACCTTATCCTATTCACTGGGACAACTTGCCTCATGTCTAAGGTAATGCTTAAGCTCTTGATTGCCATGCTAGGCTTCAGAAGGTGTGCTGATTGATCTTAATTAGCATGTGGCCTTTTTTCCTATGATGCGCTGAAGTGCATAATAATAAACTGTTTCAGTATACTACTTGATCCAGTAACATGCGCTCATCTCAGCTGAAGTGTGTATTCCCTTAGAAGTCTTCTGTTGTGACAAAGAGCTGCCTCCATCTGAACAGTTTCTGCTCAGATTGCACAGGAAAAAGAAACTGGCTCATTAAAATGTATTTTGTCATCTGTATGTAAATGCTATATTTTCAGGACCTGAAAATATAAGGAATTATTCAGAGCTGTCATTAGGGGGAATGACTGGATGATTTAATTGGTCTCTTCCATGTCTAATTCTTAAGATTTCATGAATGCTGATGAAAATATAAATTAAGAAGTATGCAAAAATATATTTTGCACTCTCCTCTTTCTGTGATTTGATACTTTTCAGTCAAGGACATAGAAATTTCATAATTGTGGCAACTGAAGAACAGATGTATTAATCAAGACTTTATGGGCAGAGTGAAGGAATAAAAAGACTAAATTTGTCCTATATTCATTTCCCCACCTTTGCTTTTCTCTGCTTATGACCTTTACTCTATCTTCATTCTAATTTCCAGATACCATTTCAGAGCACAGTAAAGCTCTTTCATACAAAAACCATTGAAAAAACCATATTCTTTTTTGAACTTGAAGACACAATCTCAGGAAAGACTGTAATCACTATGCAGTTTTTAGATGTAAGAATGATTTTCTTACTCTTCAGGGAATTGCTGACATATTTAAGAACAGATACCCAAGTGATACGCAGTCTTAGTAAGTTGTCATTAGTTATCTGATACAGTCATCTACCTTTCAGATTTTTTTGTGTGTATTTATTCTGTAATTTATCCCAATGAGTAAAGCAGGTAGCTGCAGACTTGTCATGAAAGTAGTCCCTCTTTTGTCTTGAGGGTAGCCTCTCCACAGAATTCATACATTGGCAGTTACTGGAATGGCATGATATTTTGTGCAAGGAGTCTGAAAGATCTTGTCATTCACGTTAAGGAAAAGTATTAAGAACATATGCTTTCTTTATTTTTCTTGGTGGCTAGCACTGTATGCATTTAAGTTGGCCTTTTTTTTTGTCTGCTTTAATTGCATGTGTCTCTGTATGGATGACAGGTCAGGACTGATTACCTTTCTGTAATCATTGTCCTTCACAGGGAAAAAAGTATTCCTATTCATTTTGTGAACTTCATTATTACTTCTGGGTATTGTAAAACAGGCTTCATGAATCTTGTTTTCTATTCTCTTGATATTTGCTTACAGTAGAGATGGAATAATACAATCCATCTTTGAAACTGGATGCATGTTCCTTACATGTATCTTTAACTTATTTGACTACTTTTGAACCTACTGTATCTTCTCCTTTCACACTTGCGTTATTTGTATATGGCAGATAGAGTCATCTTGGACAGCAGTGTCCTTTTTCCAACAACTTTGCAGAGAATGCAGTCAACATGCTCACTACAGAATTTGCTTTTCTCTGTCATATCCACAGCAGTATGATTTCTCTCTGCATCATGCTGGGAATTACACATTCTTCAAAAAGAAATCCATAGCACACTATGTGTGATACTGTCATTCCTACCCAAATGGGAATTACCACTGCAAATATGACCAATGTCTTAATGTCCAAAGGCTGCATAAGGCACCATGTAGAAGGAATGTATTAAGGCAGATCCCTTAGTATTTTTCCATGTTATATATTTTTTTAACTCTTTTCACATAGAATTCCTTCAATGTTAAGTTTAACTGTAATTTAACATTAATTTTATTGCTACTTACATGTGTGTCTAAATTCTCCTCCTACATTGTCTGAAATGCCTCGTTTAATTTTTAAATCAATGAACTCCCTCCCACTGTGATAGATACTGTGAAATTGTGGAGTCTTATAAGTTAATTAATTATAGATTTCCCTATAAAAATGTTTTCAAAACTTAAACTAAACTTCCTGGGAGTTATATAATAATTACAGTGTCATTTTTTGAAGTAAAGCACAGATGACTTCAAATACTGAGACTCATTACCTAGATTCTAGAGCAATAATTATTGCCATGATCTTTCTCTGCTGTCAACAGAGGGGGGAAAAGAACAGAGGATCAGTCTCCCATTTGTTTCACTAAAACAGAAGTTGACAGACTCAGAACTCCTGTCTCGTTAGGATCTTTTATGTGTTGGTACTTTCTGTGGCAAGAAAAGTTCTTACCCATTTTTCTTTCCTTTTGCATATAATCTGCATATCAGAAAAGCTATATAGTATTTGTTGTCTATATCAATATTACATTTCATAGGCTATTCAAAACCGTATTCTCTTTTAAATGTGATTTAATATTTAATCACCTTTTTTCATGAGTATAATTATATTTTTCCTTCTTCAATGCAACAAGCTATTCACTTACTATGAAACTGTGGGAGCACTAAATGTTTGCATAACATTTAAAAAAAAAAAAAGGAAAAGGAAAATAATGCAATTGGAATCAGCTGTCTTGCTGCAAAGGCCATGTGTCTAAGGTAAAACCTACAGGAAAGATGAGATCATTCCCCAGCCTTCGTTTGAGTGTACCCATTCACATCTGAAACATAATAGTCTTACCTTGAACAAGTTATTCCATAATGTGTTTTGTTATTCACTAGTCTTGTGCTACAGCAATTGGTGCAGCAGCTCTTCTAGCCAATTAACTTCAAATAAATCTAAATGTTTATCATTGTTCCTATCTCATTTCTGTAGCTGGGGAGTTGTAGCAAGACAACTCTGACAGCCTTCCTGAAATGAGAGCATTGCTTTTTTAAACCATAAGAACAAAGCTTTCAGAGGAGCAGATACAAGGCAGGGATTCTCAGACCTGAGGTGTTGGTAGCATTAACATACTTGAGCTGTTTCTGAAGCTCTCGTGTCTCAGCAGAGATCTGGCAGCGCAGTTGCTGTGGGTGTCTTGGAGCACTGCTGCTGAGGGAATACCTGCCAGCACTTGTGTGAGCTTTGGCCTGCTTGGACCAAAGCTGGTTCTTTAGCCGAAGCAAAGGACTGAGTTGTAGTATTTGTTCTCTGAAATTTAGTAGGCATGGTTGGAGTCATTTTCTCAGGTTCCTTCTGAAGTAAACCTGTCTAGTTCACCATAAACATCCAGATAAGATCATTAGCATACAGTATTTACAGATAATTTCCAAGAATGCACTATGCTACTTTTTAATATTATGTTCTGTCAAGAGGCCAAAAAAACTGAGTCTTTGGTTTTCTCAAGCTGTTGCCAGGTATAACTATATGGATCAGAGGCAAAATGTCAGCAATTCTTTGTCAAGAGTCTCTGAGGTGAATATAGGAAGAGAAACGTGGAGAACTAGATACAGCTTATAACCAGGAGCTTAAATATTTTTTTGTCAGCTCTCTGCAGTTGCAATTATTATGACCTTTCAAGTTTATGGGCCATACTGGCAGATGTATTTGGCAAAAATACATGAGCATTCTAGTGTGGAATACTTGGAATATGAAGCATAAACATTTGTTACAATGTGGGGCGTTTTTTTTCTCTCTGTCCAACAGTGAAGAGACTTTTTCTTGAGAGAAGTTAGGAAAAAATGCAAAATCCATCATGTATCTAATTTGTTAACATAATTACTACAATTATTGAGACTGGACAGTTCCACAGCCACATGTACTTGGCTGCTTGTGCATCCCATAAGCAGCTAGTCCTTATCTTCATGCAGTCATAATAAGTCTACATGCAAACTGAATTCAGAGTTACAATCTATTATTCCAGCATGTGTGATGCGTTGGGCTCTCAAGTCTTCCTGACAGCTGGTCTGATCTGTTAAAAATTACTAACAACTTTGTCCAGCCAACGAAAGCGTATCAGTCACGACCTCCTCAGTTTCAATATTTGTTAGGGTTATGCTTGTACTAATAGATATAACATCAACATTGTTACACTCATTCTTAGTTTTATTTATTGATTACTTAAATTCGTACAAAAGAATCACCTGTATTCTTTGGCAGCTTCTGGGGTACATAAGAAAAAGCCTTAGGCTGGATGTAACATTTTCAAGTTCTGTCTTTCAAATAAATACATCATGAATGCACTTTCCTTTTCTTTTAAAAAACCAAGAGAGCTCTGTTGGAACTGAGCTGACTTCCCTACTACACAAATACTACACTGAGTTCAGAACAAAATGAGCTTGTAGGATCCTACTCAACTTGTAGGATCAAGCTGAGGGTACCTAATTTTCTTCAGGGCAGGCTTGGACAGCACTACTAAGTCTCAGATCACAAAATGCCATTACTCTATACTACAAAATAGATGTAGAAGAACTTTTTTTGCAATTTTTTGTTGTAGTTCCTTCAAGACTACATGAAATCTGCCTGTGTTAGAAAGAATAGCTGGTAAAAATGTCTGCACTCCGAAGACAAAAATTTTCCCAAGAATCCACATGTGCTGCGGACTAAAACCTACCTCTAGGTCCTGAAGCATTTAAATATATGATATGGATTTTGACATTCTTATAAACAAGAGACCCATACAACAAGCAATATTGCTTTTGGGGGGATGAAAGACTGATGCTTATGGAGAAAGTTCTACTTTGCTCAGTCTAAATAATGGTCTTCAATATTACACTAAATAAACTTTACCTTATTTTAGCAATAAAAAACTTTTAATGCCATTTCTATGTATGCTAATAGACATTTTTTTCCTAAAAAGATTCATTCTCAGTGTTGTGCAAGGTGCAAAATGTATGAAAGAAAATATTATTTCCAAGGCCTTACAGCTATAAAGCTAGATACAACTGGGAAAAATGGAATTGTCTGGTGATCTTGGTGAGGAGGTAGCAAGTCCAAGGAAAATCACTTGGTCTGAAATTGTTAACTGGAAGTATAGGTGGAAAAGGAGTTTGACACTTAAACTGTGCTGCCTCTGAGGAGTCTGTTTGCTGGAAATTTGCAACAGCTCAGATGAGTTGAAACTGTCTTCTAGATTATTATTATTTAATGGATATTTTTAAGATCAAGAAGCGTAGGTGGGTTTTTTTACAGTGAATACTCCTATGTGAGCAAGTATATTTGTATGCAACGGTGCTAAAGGATCACAGAATAGCTGAGGTTGGAAGTTAGCAAGTTCAACTCCCCTGGTCAAAGCAGGGTCAACTAGAGCAGGTCACTCAAGTTGCATCTCCATATATTTTGTTCACTCTGCTTTGGTCTTTTTTCAAGAAAAAAGAAAGATTTTAAATACCAGTACTTCTAACAAAACCAAAGCCTTGTAAAAAGGATGTATGAGTGAGAGGAGAATTAATCCTTTATTAATGAACCCTGTGGCTCTTGCACTTTATTATGTTTACCTATGTTCACTAGATGGCTTTAAGTAACTTTATTTTGGAATTGTCCTATAATGATTATCATAAATTCTGCACTGTTGGCGTAATACCAATATCAATACTTAGGTACATAATTTTTCCACATAGTCTTCACTTTGTAATTGCTAAATATGCAGGCCAGAAGTTCAAATGCTCATCGTAAGCGGTTAACTTGAAACCAAGTTGTCGTTGTTAAGGCTCATATGTAAAGTAAATAAAAAGGATCCTGGCCATCTGATATTACCTGTTGTTTTCCTTGTACCTCCTGGCATAAACAAAGGCTCTTAGCCACATGATACCCTTTCTGTTCTCTTTTCCTGAAGCTTCTCAGGACACTGATATTGCTGTCTATAACAAAGTGATTAAATATTGTGAGGATAAGGATTTTAAATGTCGTATATTGTATTCTTACCATCTTAAATGTGAAGACATCTGTGGAACAATTTCCTCTCTTTATGATTATGATTAGGTTCTCTTTGTGCATGGTGTTACTGGGGGAAAAAATAGCAATTGCCAATATGAAAATGTAGCAGTTATATTTATAGCTGCCTTAGTACATCTTAGCAGTAAGAAAATGCACTTTAATAATCCAGGTAGCTGGATCTGAAAAACTTATTTTTTATATTTTCGTATGTTAGATTTTGAATTTAAGCTTAGATAATGCAGAAAACAATAGAAAATTTCAATTAGTTAAGGAGGCTTGAAGCTTTTACTGTTCTTTGAAAGATGAACAGATGTCGAATGCATCAACATGTCTTGGGTTTTTCTGCCCTGTGGATCTCCATCTCCCTGCTCAACTGAGTGTGCCTTAGTACAGAGACAGTTTAAATGTCCTCCAGTGTACTCAGCACGTTGGAGAGCAGACTGAAGGACCTTGCAATCACACCATCCCTCAAACATTGGCATTCTGCTCACTAGTGGGCCTAGTTTTACTCCTTACACTTCTAAATCTAGTTTCAAGCTCTTTCAAGGAGCCCTGCTAACTTTTACACAAAGATTCTTTTCCTCTTTGAGAAAGATGTACACCATCACCTGCAGGCCTGATGTTGTGTAGACTGACTCATAATCAAAACCCCAAAACTCTGCCAGTGTCATTAGTCTCAGAGCCAGGTATTAATCAGCAGGTTCTTCCTGTTTCTTCCTTGATCATTTCCTGCAACTGGAAGGATAGAGGAAAAAAATCATTTGTGCTCCTGATTCATTAACCAGTCATCCCAAGGTCCTGAAATCTCTTTCATTTGACCTTGGACTTCCTATCACAACTTCAGCACTGCCTACACTCCTATGAAAATGACTTGTCATTTATGCTTAATGGAAGTGGTTTTGATACACGACATAGGCCAAATTAACCTTGGTGACACCTCCAACCTGTATGGACTATTGTCCGTGTCATTGTTTGGTCCCACTTGCAGAGCCTTTTACCTATTGTACCAGGGCACCTGGTCACAGAGGAGATGTGCCTGCTTCTCCAGGCAAGAATCTCTCACCATTGCCCCTAGCCCTCAAGTCACCACATTCTGCTGGAGGGAGACAGGATAGGGAATCCTCCTATCATAGAATCATAGAATCATAGAATCATCTAGGTTGGAAGGGACCCTTAGGATCATGGAGTCCCACCATCAGCTTAATACTGCAAAAGCCACCACTACACCATGTCCCTAAGCACCATAGCTACCCGTATCTACCATGTGTGATAAATCATAGATTCATAGAATAGTTTGGATTAGAAGGGACCTTTCAAGGTCATCTAGTCTAAGTCTCCTGCAATGAGCCTGTTTTCCTGTTGGGCCTGTCCTAGGGATGATAGGCTGTATTTCCAGTAGTCAATCTCCTTCTCAAAAACCCCCGATACTCCTCAAACTACTCACCTGCTCCAGGAGCCTGCAGCCTGGCACCCGGGTAGCTCTACTTTCCCATCAGAGCTCTGTCTGGGAAGTTGCACCAGTCAAGGAGTTTAGAGAGGACATGGCCTTCTGCTGGGCAGATACCATTGCTCCTTGACAGAGCCAGCAGAACTACAGAGCCCAGAACTACACGAACTGTGGTGCAGTGCCTTATTTGCCCATCCTGCTGGCTCAAGCTCCCCAGTGGGTTGTTTTATGATGAGGGGGCTTGGTTGCCGTCGCTTCTGGCCCCACCTGAGTCTCCTCAGTCATTCTTGCCCAAGCTGCGGGCTTCTGGTGGGTCTCTTGTCTCCCCAGGGGTGTCCCCAGGTTGAGGACCCCCCCCCCCCCCCAAGTACACAGTGCTAGAGTGTTCCACTGCTCAACTCTGTGACTGAACTCCAAATAGTAATTCATTATGTGGTAAGGTTAATTGTTGTGGCTGATGTGGCTTCGAAGCCTGAGGTGTGAGAGGTTAGAAACTGGTTAAAGAACTGAGAATTCAGGAACGTCTGGAGGGTAGCAGACACATGGCTGAAGAGTTAGGTAGAACATACCAAGCCTGCAATTACTCTACTTCCTTTTCTTTTGAAGGGGAAAGATATGCATAACCAAGATCTGCCATTTTGCTGAAGGAAGACCAAAGTGATTTTTGGCCTAATTAGTGAGAACCTCTGGTTTCTGTGCAAAGGCTATTTCTGTATATTCCTTGGACACATTTGCATAGATCACCCCCCTTTAAAGTTTTTTCTTTAAAAGAAAGAAGGTAATGAAACTTAACTCTTTGAACAAAGCAGCTTTGTAAAACTAATTTTGGAGAACTTGAGGCTTGTATGTCTCCAATTTATTCAGAGAAGCTTGAAAGTTTAATATTGATATAATTAGTCAGTTATAAAAAAATGAAAAGAAAAAAGACTGTTGATAATAGGGGGGAGATTCGGAGGGGGAGAGGGGATGTGTGTTGCAGCATTACATTTTCTCTCCATGGAGGATTTGTCAGGAAGAACCAATCTGTCTTACATTTGAAAGCCTCCAAGGGATTGGTGTGTAAGAAAAACTATCTTCTCTGATAGCAAGAGAAAATCCTGACCTTAGAGAGTAAGGATTATAAAAACTATTTTTTTTTGGTGTAGTTTTAGATCTCTTGTTGAAAGTTATCAGTAGTAGTGCAGAATGAGAGATTTCCTGAGAAAATCCTAAAATACTAACCATTTGTTAACTAAAGAACAGTGTATGCTTTCACCATGTTCCACAGTGTGATTTATTTTTTTTCCTATATAAGTATATAGGATAGATGATAGAAAAAGGTATTAAAGCAAATATTTGATTTTTCACCTGGTTTGTGATTGCAAGACAAATTATATAATCTGGGGGAAAAAGTCCCAAGTCACTGTAAGATGCAGATACGACAAATCTCATTAGGCTCAATGCGCACTGCAGGTGGATGGAAGTGTTGTACAACACTTCCAAGGGTTGATTGGCCTATTCCTTACTTAACAAAACACAAATATGCCAGATATTTGAGAAAAATCTGTAGTATCGAGGCACCTGGAAAACTTATTGTTTGAAATCTTGAAAAGGAATTCCAGTCAATAAATGAAAAATTGCTGAAGATAACGTTGAACCTTTTAACTGAAGACTCTAATAACTTGGCAGATAAAACAAGGTGGAAAAACTGGGTAAAACTACAAAAGGAAGTGCACACTATTGTGTATTTGAAGCAGTTGTCATTAATCTACTGTTCTTTTACCCTGTCTTCCAAATCAGTAAATAAAACTTCCTTCTGGTATCCACAGAAGGGAAAAGAAATGAAATGGTTCTGTGATCATTGGTCTCAAACAAGCCCTCCTTCTTGGGGATTAAAGGTGAAGCGTGAGCTCTGAACAAAGCTTCTTCTATGGCTGGGGCAACACCTAAGCTTTTCATCCCATTTAGGTTACCTGGTATTAGATAAGCAACCAACTGAATAGTTTTCCCTCTGTTGGAGTACAGGAAGACTAGTTTCACAGAATTTTTGTGAGTTCCTTAGTTTTTTCATCAGCTGTGGCTGAACTTGGCCAGAGTATTCAAAGGTTATCACAGGATCTTGGGCCACACATTTCCACAAAATTCAATTTCCTAGGAAACCAGAATAGTAACTTCAAAGAGTAAGTAGCTGAGTGCTCTACTTACACTACTCTTAGGTGATGGAACTATCTAGAAAATAAAAAAGCTCTATCTACACACTGGATTTATTCTAGCTGAATTCACATTGGTATAGATAGTAGTTTACTTAAGACAGTTAGATAGATAAACTAAACTAATAACGTTCCTTATAGAAGACTGGAATCAATTGATGAAGACTCATCTACCCAATATTATAATGTTTGGTTAAAAGACAATATCTTGGATAATTCACAGTCTAGGCTGTGTTCAGAGCATGTGATTTTTGACAAAGAATTTCCATTATGTTGGTGGTAAATTCTGAATTTCTCAGATTGAAAACACTTACCTAGAAAAGGAAGAATATCTGAAAATTATATTCTTATCAAATTCCCAATTTCCATAGAAAAGGTTAATATGAAGAGTTTTTGTACTTTAGTTAAGAGGTCCTCTGGATCTAAGCTTAAAGGTTGTAAAAGAAATAGTTGCAGATTTTTTTAAATTATGTTTACTGTTTTCCTTCAATTATCCTATGTGCTTTGAGGAAATATATTTGATGCTATGTAGGAGTCTTGAGAAATCATCTGATAGAATCTGGAATGAGATGTCAAAGGATGGACTTAAACAGTATTTAGAAAAGTTGACATAAATTTTGAAATCATAACTGTCAAAAGGAAAACTGAAGCCCTGATAATTATGCCAGCAATGAAGTAAGTGTAAGAGGAGCCTGGATCTTAAGTGTCTGCATGCGTTGAGATGAAAGAATTCATATTAAAAAAACATGGCTATATCTTTCTCTGACAGCCTTTCAACAGTACAAACATCAGAACCTAATCCTATAGCCAATGAGTTGGTGTTTTAATATTTTATTTCTTGCTGGTCTTTTGGTTCTTTTCTTCTTGTTCTTTTTCAAGCGTTTCTCTATTTGTTAAAGTAGGTTGTTATACATAAAAATGGTTAGTTTGGGTTGTTCCTGTGGAAACCTGGGTATCTCGGAACCTGCAAGTGTTGTGGAATGGGAGAAAAGGCCAGGTTCATTACCCACCTGACTGTGGCAGACTAGTGTGTGTAGCAGGTTTTTTGAGTGTCCTCTTTCAACAAGAATTACATGGTGCAAAGTGGTAAATCTGGAACTGACTTGAAGGACATAACTTGCCATAAGTCCCTCTATAATGGTAGCTAGAAACCAGACTACTTTTTCTTTCTGCAGTCTTGATTTATAGTTAAGAGCTGACTTCTTGCCCCAGTTTTATGTACTTGTGGATCATCTCTGTAGCTTGATGATTACCACTATTCATGCCTACTTTATTGCTTTGCTGTAAGGCAGTGGAGCGAGGGAAGGGAAAAAGTCTCTAGTCAATATTAGAAGAGCCTGGCATGAAAATATTTTTAGTTGTTCTTCCTTAAATTGATTACTGGTTATATAAAATAGTATATGTGGATAATAAAATTTTGGAGGACTGAAGCCTACCTGTTTGTTGCCATCAATTGTGATGACCATCAGTTTTAAGGAGCTGGCAGAGGTACAATGACATTTAGAGCAATCAGGCTGTTAGAACATCTTGGTGTCAGTTGGTCATCTTGCTCCAGCACCAAGCAGGCCACTTCAATCACTAAATCAAAGTCGGGCCTTGATCTTGCCAGAATAATTTTGTTGCTGATTTATGTCAGATTTTCTGACATCTTGAAATATGCCATTAAATTTTTGTAGGTATAAAAAACAGATGGATTAAAAAAATTAAAGCAAAAACAAACCCCATGAAATAAACATAATTTAACAAGACATTATTTTCAGTCCACTAAAAAATGTTACTGCCAGCAACCTCTAACTGGAAATGTATTTACTGTTGGCATGAAGTATTTAGCAGCCATTTCAATGTAAGTGATGTCCTTGATGATTTTTCTGCTTTCTTCATAATTTAAAATATTTTTTTTCCAATTTCCAAGAGTAACTACAAAGGTAATCTTAAAAATAGTGATGAAATACATCTTCTTTATTCCATTCTCAGTCTTCAAAATGTCAAGGGGAGAAAAAATTGCTAACAAAGTTAAAGAAGCTCTAGGAGGCTATGTATCTGAACATCTGCAGTATTGTTTTGGAAACCTTTCTGTCGGGTGGTCTTTCTGATTCCCTCTGAATACGTGCACACATGGTTTTTACTTAAAGGTTAGAATTACTTCTATAGAGAAGTAAGTGTTCTGGAAACCATGTCTGTGCCAGATCAGCTTTCAATTTTAAAGAAATTGAGGCTGCAACTAATAGTACAGTAGCACGTGCTTGAGACATTACTAAGCCCTCTCACTGACCGTGTAGGAAGTACTATGTGATTTTTTTCCTTAATGTCAGATAAGCTTATTTATTCTTGTTATATGAGAAATGACTGAACTACTCAAGAGTGATTAGAAACATTGTACTGATATCAGCTGTAGAGAATGCTGACGGGATCAATACTCTGACCCCATGTAAAAAAGCAAAATTCAAACATTTGAAATGTAGGTTGTTTGACCCAATTTTATTATAAGCTGTTTTGCTCGGCTTTCTTACACAATGA
Organism: Scolopax mira; assembly: GCA_004320125.1. Lineage (NCBI taxonomy): Eukaryota > Metazoa > Chordata > Aves > Charadriiformes > Scolopacidae > Scolopax > Scolopax mira. The sequence continues at coordinate 45,934 of BJBW01005713.1, forward strand.
CATAATAACTGTTGCAAATTAACATAATCATTGCAAGGAGGTAGTATGCCCACTGGAAGATGTAAGACTAAGAAAATCAAACTTCTTCTTGAGGAAATAGGTGGAAATAAAAGCCACCTGCAGCTGAAAGAACTATTCAGATAGTGTATGCTTTGTTGATATTTTGTCCTGATGGTACTGAACCATTCTGGACAGCTGACTCAGGTATCTTGTTCCTCTTCATCAGGCAATGAAGTGTCCTTCTAGTAGATCCTGGTGCATCATGTCACATCTCAAGACACAAGGTACTTGATAGCGGCTTTATCTAGGATGTTACAGTGGTTGTTTTGCACCAACTGTCAAGGCTCCCGCAGACTTGTCTAACAATGTGAAAAATCACTTATTTTATTGTCAGGCAGCAGGTCTTCAGTTTAATGAGAAAAGATATCAAGTTGATTTCATGCTTTCTTGTTGTCCTACATCTCTGAGAAATTCCTTTCTGGGTCTACAGTACTGCTGTGTAGAAATAGTCTCACAAAAGCAGTACAAAGAAGTAATGTTTTCCCAAGTGAAATCAAAGAATCATAGAATCATTTTGGTTCAAAAGCCCCATAAGATCATCAAGTCCATGGCTCTAGTGCTCTGAATTAAGAGCACAACATATATCTTTAGAATAGGTTTCCATCTGAATCTAATCTTCTTCACTACAAGATTGCATTTGAGTCTAATCTACTTCAAATGTGTGTGTGTGAGTGGAAACTACATCAGGAAACCATGGATCTGCAGAAAATTTAATTTCTGATTTTAATTTGTTAGACTCTGAAACCTTACTTATCTATTCCCTTATAGACTAACACCTACCTATCTTGTTCATCCTGGGTAGAACAGAAGCCTCCGTAAGATATCATGAAAAGCTATAATAGCATTTGCTCACATTTATTCATGTGCAAATAATCTGTTCCTCAGCCCCTAAGCTTTTCCATGTCAGACCTGACATTTATGGATGACAAGTTTCCGCTTTCTAATTGTCAGCTTTCTCTATAACTGTTTTTTCTCTTAGGAATGCTTATCTTTAGTGGCTTCACTTTTGCTGTCTGACATGAATTTTTTCAAAGAGGCACCCTTTTTAATGCAGAAAACATAGAAGGATTTTTAAAAATTGTTTAAACAGGTAATACAAATGACCATACTAGTAACTTCAGTAATGTTTTAAATTATTTCATCTGATATGTTATCAGCAATTTTCCTTTAGTGTGGATCTTGCTCTGACAATAGTCTGTCACTTCAAAAACAAAGGTTTCAATATCTGTTTGCTATTGAGGATTAACATTGACAGAAGTGGACATCATTCACGTACTCTGGTGCTATTTCTCTGGTGCTATCATTCTGTGATGATGTGAACAGATGGCCTGACATCTATGATGACATGAATAGATAGCCACCTTCTTTGTGTTCTGCATTACAAGGTAATGGGTTATTCACACGGGAGTGCTGGGGGTACATTACCCAAGGATCTGATGGAGACAGAAGTTCCCTGAAGCCAGTGTATTAGATTGGATGTACACTTCACTGCAATGTTTGGTGCCTTCTAAGAAGACACGGCATAAAAGCTGATGTTTACTTCAACATTTTAATTTCATAAGTATTTCTGTTCTGGGACAATAATGTTTGTCTAGCCTGTCAAACAAAACCTGATTTTCATTCTATTATCTCTGTGAACATTACTCCAGACTGTTCCAGGAGATGCCAGAGATGCTTTGTAAGCACAGGCTGTGAGAGACTGGGTAAAAATACATTTATAGACTGGTAAGAGAGTTTTTCACACAGTTGGGGAAATGTTTGACTCTCGATGTACATATTTCATTGAAAGTACTGTGTGGAAAAAATATTTGGACTTTAAAAAAATATGTATGAGCTACTTAAATACAACACAGAGTGAAAGATGAGGGATTCTGTATATTGATGGAGTTAGATGATCAGATTATCCAGTAATAAAGGAAGAACAAACCAAGGTTGGTAGAATAGAGAATGGGAAAAGATTTTGTTAAAAAAGTTTTGTGAAACAGCTTCAGAAGACATGAAAGACACTCCTCCTAGAAAACAAGCAAACAAAAAAATCCAAACCGAACTAACCAACCAACCAAACAAAAAACAATAAATAAACAAACAAACCCCATAAATAAGCAAAAAAAAAACCCCACCTATTAAAAGTGTCAAGTTCATTCCCCAAAAAACAGTGGTGCTACATAAAGACAAAGTATACTAGTGTCAAGTACCTGAACTACTACTCCAGCCAAGGCAGATTAAGATCATTCATCACCAGAGTCTACACATTGGGCCATGTAACTACTGTAGTGGGGCACCTCTGGAGTGACCACACAGTCCCTGGGGAGTGCTTTTGAGAGCACAGGATAAGACAAGCAGAAAAGCAACAGGCAGAAGAGACAGTAACAGTGCAAGGGAGCTGGGGCCACAGGCACCAGGATCTTGCCACAGGCAGAGAGGGGACTCTTTGCTGGAGCTTTAAAAGGGGCTATTGCTACTCCACCACACACCTCTTTTCTGGGAACAAAGTGGGGAAAAGGTTCTGCTTACCAACACAAATGCAAAGAGTGATTGTACGTTTTCTGTTCTGTCTCCTTATTAGTGTTTTACAACATCATTATTCTAGTTTGAGCTCTAATAAAACCTGGCTCTGTAGTTACTGTGAACACATCCCTTTTATTTCCTTGTCCACAGCCTAAAAAGATATGTGTAGGATGCAGAGTCTTCATCTGGCAGAAGCAAAAGTGGAAACTGTAAGAAAAAAATGGGAAACTGCACCTTTCTTCAGCACAATCTTGAAAACTTTGCAGAGGACAGTATAAAACAGACATAAGAAGGGAAAAATAAAATATAGAAAAAAGAAAAATTGTTGTATGGCAAAGAGCGGGAGATTGCTAAGGAGCACCAGAAGCAAGGACAGATTTTCAGGTCTGAAGGAAAAAAAGGATGCAGTTAGATCTGCCTCAAATCTCTGGCCTGGATTCTATCATTACCTTTATGTTAAGAAAATTTAGTGAAAAAACATAAATCACCCTTGAAAACAGGAGCATGGGAGAAAATATTCTATTTTTACTTTCCTAATATCACAGAATCAGAGATTTGTCAGAGTTGGGAAGGATACCTCTGAACTAGTTCTGTTGCTATGAAGAACATTACGAGAACCATCTCAAGACTTTCTAATTCCACTTGGTGTTTGAGCCTGTGTTTCAAGAGTTCTGGCAGGCAGCTTTCTGCTGTGCTTTGATCTCTTCAACAGCAGGGCAGGAACCTCAGGCGTGTTTGATAAGGTGCCCCTGAGTCCATCCCAGGACTATATTATCTAAGTGCAGATGTTCTACTTGTTGAGCACACACAACTAAGCAACAATTAGTGTGACAGATGTATTTTCCAGCACCTGACTTGCAAGTCACTTGAGTTTATTTACAGTCCGTCTCCCCAATCTTCCCTCACTTTCCCACATGTGGAAATGTGAATAAAAGGTCAGTTTGAAGCCTTTGGTAGGTAGAGAGGAAAATGACCCAGGAGGGCAATGAGGAAGGAATTCAGATTCCCTGGGAATATGGAAGACCTAGGGATTAGGCATATATGTTGTTGCTATGTATGAAATTGGAATATTTTTAGATGCTTTCTCTCTCAAAACCTTCTTGGCATTATTAATTTACAAAAATCTAGCAATCTGAAAAGAAATAGATCAAAATAAAACTTATAGTCAGAGCAGAAACATGTATGAACATATTTAATTTATATAGAAATACTGAAAGCAGGATTTGATTGTAAAACTATGTAATTCATATTGTGTAGGTGCAATCACCCAAGGCTATGTTAGTACAAAAAAAATAAAAAGAGTCAAAACAAACTAGATCTTTAAAGGGGGTAGTCTAAATTTGGGATTTTTTTTTAAAATACAAAGAAAAAAATTAGAGGGGAGGGAACCTTTCATGCTAAACTGGAGTCTTTGAAAATGAGATGTGGAGTTTTTCCCCAGTTATTTTCAAAGTAGCAAAACAGGGAGGGACAATGACTTTTTTGGAAATATATTTTCTAAAGTCATAGTATGGATGAGGTGTTGATGAGATAAATGCATGGCTTGAATATTATGGTTTGGCAGTACAGCATTGCCTTTTAGCAGCATTCATAGGTGGTCCTCACGGCATGGATTTACCACAGGTTTATTAACAACAGAAGTTCTGCAGAAATGGCCAGGGAGGGCAGGAAAGGGTTGTGTGGTAGTGGTTGTGTGTTTTGTGGAATAAAGCCAGCAGAAATCAGGCCTGTGGCCATTAGTTGCTATGCGTATTTGTGTAAAATCTCAAATTTGAAGCAGCTGTTGGGCATGAAAAAGCCAGCCTGAGCTTTCTTTTCACTGATCTAGTCTATTGGTATATATCAAAAGGCAGAAGAGTGAGGCTAACTGAATAGTTTTCTTGCCTGATTTGGTTTGCCTGTCTTAGTTAACCAACCATTAAAAAGTTTTAAAAAACTACTTTGTATAAGAGAGCTTAGATTTAGGATACAGAAATCCTTGTAAAAAAATCTGAAACAGTTGCATTTCTGGGAATAGAAAATACGTTGAGGTTTATGTTGTATTATTTTTGCAATTAAACGTATATTGCCCGGAGTGATTAAACTTGGAATCTAATGCAGGAAACTGGAGTGACTGTGGTCAGCATGGATCATTGGCTGTAGAACACATGTAAGTGTGGTAGACACCTGGTGTCTCACACCATTTTTTAAACCCATTTTTTCCTTAAAAAAAAATAAAATACCTAAGGTATTGCTAATCCTAAAGGACAATATCTTAACTTCTGGCATTTTTAAAGATATTCTGAGCAAATATCTGATAATAAATTAATAGTACTCCCTACATTTTTAGCATTAATTATGTAAACTATTATACTTGCTATGGAAATTCAGAATTTTTTTCTTGTAGTGTCAAGAATTACCAATATCAAACTTAATAGGCTGTCTGGATATGTGCATAAGTAAACTTTTTCTAGAATTTTAAACTCTTTCTTTGCAACAGCATATATTCACCATGAATGTTTTACATGAAACCATCAGAAAGCTGTGAAATATTATATGTTATATTTTCAGAATTGATAGAACCAGGAAAACAAAAATTATTTTCCTCTCAGTTTTTCTCTCATGGTATGTATATAATCAGGAAAACATATATTCTGTAGAATGTGCAAACATGGATCATTAATTACTTGTTATTTATAGAAGGTTGATACATGAAAAGCTTTAAGTATCATGGTTATGAAGACTTTCATCACCCATCATAAAAAGATAACATAACATATCCCTCAAAATAAATAGGATCTTCATTCTGTATTTTCTCCCAACAATTTAAAGTGCTTCATCAACATAACAATTTTGCATAGAAGATGATTTACTGACAGACAGGAGAAGACATGGTTGGGTTGGGTCTAGTGTGTGAAGAAACGCTTTTGCAGCCTGGACAAGCTGGTCTTGATTTCTCCTTCTGATTTAAGACACGCACCTAGCCTATGAATTCAAAATCTTACCTTTAGTCTGTGAACTTCTGTGAGCATTCACCCATGCAGCTGGTGTGCGTGTTTTGGAATTCTTGCAGAAGTGAGACAAGTATGACATAGTCACCTCACCAGCTCAAGAGGAGAATTCAATCACTGGTAATCCACTTCTCAGAAGGGGCTTAGCAGGGCCCTAGCAGAAAGTGCCCTCACGAGAATGGATGTGGCAACCCAGGCAGAGCTCCCATGGAAACATGTGGCTGTCCTGCTCTTGGGCTGCAGGCAGTGCCAGAGCCTTTCACTGATAATGGATGGCATCTGTGAGATGGCAGAAGTTGTGCTATGTGACCAGCTGTGTGGCCAGAACAGCAGTGTGACCAAGTGGATGGTCTGCTCAGTCTGGTGGCAGAACTGAGGGGGAAGTTAAGGAGTCTTAGAGAGATAGAGATAGACTGGTGGAATTGTACTCTGCCCTCCCTGAGACAGAAACAGGAACAGCCACCAGAAAAAAGCCAAGATCAAGGGGATCCTGCACCGTCCTGTGCCAGATAGAAGGCAATAGCTTAAAGGAAGGAGTCAATGGATGAATGGAGGAAAGTCCCTGCTCAGGACAACAAGTGAACCCCCTTCTTATCAATCTCACCTTCCCAGGTCCTTCTATACAATATATACTAAGCTTTGGATGAGGAAGTCCAGTGAATGGAAGATATGGATGATGGTCTATCTGCATCAAAGGTGTTGTGAAGGTCAGAAAGGCCTGCCCTCTCTACCATGACCACCTGTACAAGGAAGAAGTGATGTTAGAGAAAAGATAGTTGTAGGTAACACCTTTCTGAGGGGAACAGAGGATAAAATATGCAGGTTGAAAGCTTATGGGTGAGAATTAGCCAGAAAGGCAACAAAGCAAACCTTGGAGTAAGTGTCTACCACAGGCTGCACAATCAAGGGAAACCTATTGACAAAGCCTTCTTACTCCAGCTACAAGAGGCATCCCACTCGCAGTCCTTTATCCTGCTGGGCATCTTCAACTACCTTGACATCTGCTGGAAAAGTAGCCCAGCAAACTGCAGACAAGCCAGGAGACTTCTGGAATGCATCGAGGATGAAAAGTCATGGCAGCCAGGTGAAGTCCCCAGTGTCTTCAAAAAGAGAAACATTGCAAAGCGTAGAAAGGATGACAGTGGGAATTAACGACTTGTCAGTCTCACCTCTGTGCCTGGGAAGACTGGGAAACAGATCCTCCTAGAAACTGTGCTAAGGCACTTGGAGGATATGGAAGTGACTCGAAACAGCCAGCATGGCTTCACCAAGGGAAGGTTCTGCCTGACCAACCTACTAGCCTTCTGTAAATACATCAGTGCACAAAAGAGCTATGGATGTCGTCTATCTGGACTTCTATAAGGCATTTGACAGTTTCCAACATCATCATCCATCTCTCTAAGTAGGTAAGATATAGAACTGAGGGGTGTAATATTTGGTGAATAAGGAATTAGTTGCATGGTTGCATCCAGAGGGTAGTGGTCAATGGCTCCATATCCAGATGGAGATTGGTGATAAGTGGTGTCCATCAGCAGTCTGCACCAGGACCAATACCTTTCAATGTCTTCATCAATGACATAGACTCCAGGATTGAGTGCACGCTCAGCAAGTTTGAAGGCAACACCAAGCTGAGTGTTGCAGTTGACACACACGAGGGATGGGATGCTATCCAGTGGGACCTGGACAAGCTCAATAAATGGGCTCCTATGAACCTCATGACAACAAGGCTAAGTGCGGGGTCTTGCACTTGGGTCAGGGCAACACCCACTATCAATACAGAGTGGAGGACAAGCTGAGTGAGGGAGCTGGGGTTATTCAGTATGGAGAAGAGAAGGCTCCGGGGAGACCTTGTTGTGACCTTTCAATACTCAAAGGGGGCCTATAGGAGAGAGGAGGACAAACTTTTTAGTAGGGCCTGTTGCGATAGGATGAGGGGCAATAGTTTTAACCTAAAAGAGGGCAGATCCAGACTAGATATAAGGAAGAAATTTTTTATGCTGAGGGTGGTGAAACACTGGCACAGGTTACCCAGAGAGATGGTAGATGTGCCATCCCTGGAAACATTCAAGGTCAGGTTGGACAGTGCTCTGAGTAACCTCACCTAGTTGTAGATGTTCACAGCAGGGAAATTCGACTAGATGACCTTTAAAGGTCCCTTTCAACTCAAGCTGTTCTATGATTCTGTTCTGTGATTTTGTCTCTGATAATCAATAGACAATTCTACATCTGCGTGATCTCAGTCCAGTGCCCTAGCCATGTCCTTTTCCAGGACAACTCTGAACAATCATTTTATTGAGAGAGTTTTCAATGTTATAGAAAAGTCACTTTTCTGTTTTGTGGGAAATAAGAAAAATAGAGACTTTCACTTTTTAAAAATATTAAGAATGTTCTTACAAAAACACTCAGCTTTAGATCCTAGCGTGACCGGCTTTGGATTTGCCAAAAACCTCAATCATTTATCTACAAATTGCCAGGTGGCTGGGTCAAATAGCAACATCTAAGAAATCGGGCCTAAATCTGGCCTCTCACATTCAACAATACTATGAGGCTGATCTGCCTCTTTGTTCTTCTAATGACCTCTCTAAAAACATGAAAAAGCATAGAAATTCAAAGACAGTTTTTATTAGATCATAAATTAAGTTCGTTAGCTTTTTTATAGAGATGGCATAAAGAAAATTCAAAGTGAGTAAATGAGAACAGAAATCAAAAGAGGTTATAAATAACTTCCCTACTGCCCATTGTGTCCTTGCAGGGCAAGTACTTGCTTTTCTACAAGGTTTCAAACAACTTGGTGGCTTTCTGTCTTTTTCTAAGTTCTGTGCACCAATTTCTGCTTGCGGGAAGATTCTTCCCATGAGGTCTGGCTGTCCGTACCCTGCTCAGCAGTAAGTACATTCCGCAGGCTCACAGGACTTTGCTCAAGTTCTTGCTCCTCATCTCCTGTTCTGTCACTCTCTGGAAGAGCCTCATTTCTATCCCTTCTTTAGGGAACTTGCAAACTGTCTGGTGAATGGCTTCTGTTTAAGAGGACTGAAGATCATTACTATCAGTGTCTTCATTGGTAGTGGTAGCTCTAATGGAGAGACATTTAAATGACACTTTTCATTTTCTCAGGTTATTAATTGCATTATCTCAATGCTAACAAAAGTTTACTCAAGTACAGACTTGATCAAAATATCAGAACTGTGAGAATCGGAGGACAGACCATTTGAAAGGAATATAAAATGCAAACTTAAAAAACCAATTATGTTATTTCAGAGCTTGAGAATTTTCTCACATCATTCTTTATATTGTCCAAGTCTGGTTATTTTAAACAGAAACAAAAACATAACAGCAAACCAAGCCATCAAAAAAACCCAAATCCAAATGTAACAATGCCTAGAAATTCAATGAGAATCTGTGCTGATAAATTAATAACTCCTTAATATTAGATCATATTGAAATGGGACATTCTGTCTTTATAGCACAAGTTCTTGAGAAACTTCTCTGTCATTGCTGCTTATTGTCTATGGACTCAGGAGGTGATGGAAATGACATGGTACAAGAAACTCTATATAATAGAGTAACTATATAGAGTAGCTATAGTAACTAATAATATCTCCCAAAACTTATTTTTGATTCATTTTTTCCATTTCTTAGGAAAACTTTAAGCTTTTTTTTTACTGCACCAAAGTGCCTATGCCATACAGTTTTCCTCCATTTATAAATCATATTGTCTGGTTACCGGAAATAAATATAATAAGTAACATATTTAAGATCCATACAGTTGTTTCTAGACCCACTGCATTCTGAAAATAATAGATCTAAAAGAAGAGGTGTAGAAAAACTATTAATGGTAATTTCTAAAGACACCTCAAACATACTAAAAGATTTCCTCTTATTTATTTTATGTCTGGAATAGCAGTACAAGGGACCTAAGATTATAAGGAATGAAGCTTCATAGTAGAAAGAACTACAAAATCTTGCCAAAGAAGCAATCCTTTAGTATCTTCAATAGCAGCATATGGGGTACACTGACATGTCACCCCATTTTTACCTGGAACACGGTGCATTGTACTGATGATTAAAGCACAGTGGAGCATATATATGTATCAGGAAGGTTAAAATTAGAAATAGGTCATGTAACATTTAAAGGAATATGAAGCAATTTCTTGTGGATCTTATGATAGGCCCTAATATATTCAAACCACTGGAAACTGTTTCAAAGAATGCATAAACATTTTATATCTACCTTCAGTAGAGTTATTACAAATAATGAGACTACTGTGCATGATTTAGCAATGATAAAAAGCCCACAGCACTCTATATTCTGCATGCAAAATTATGGATAATGTAGTAGTTTCCTTTTTGAGTCTTTTTATTTGTCTGGCTTTGAGAGAATAAGCATAAATTAGAAGGACAGATAGTGAAGATTTACTGCCCCCAGGTGTCTGTATGAGGATTCATTTGATTAGGAGGCAGCAATATACCTCAAGGAAAATTCTTGCTTTTTCTGTCAAAGAAATTGTATTCTAGCCTTCTGTCCTAGGTATCCAAACACTTTTGCTTTGTTTTAGGATGTACGACATCATTGTGAGAGTTAGAAATAATTGAAGTCATATCTCAGGCACTGATGAAATACCTGAGCTGATTTTCTCTCAAGAAATAGCAGAAAGAAATTCTAATTGGGAATGGCCAAACTTTGAATATATAATCTGCATATAGAGCTAATTATTTTGAACAAATCAAATCAGATTTTACCCAGCTTAGATATAGCCATTCAGAGAACAAAACATGGGTAACTAGCAGAGGAGGAATAGGGTGAAACAAGAAAACAACAAAGAAGGAAGCACGATTTACATTCCCAGAAGCACCATAGCAAACTAACAAAGAAGTAGAGAAGGTATGCCAGTTTGATTCTCTAGAGCCCGGTGGAGCAATAGGAACTGTTAATACAGTGGAACCACTGGAGAATTAGTGCTTTATGTGCCTTATTCTGCATATACATTGAATTAATTCTCTGAACATGACTTTTCCTGCATTTCCTATGTGACACATGGGTCAACGAGCAGGGAAGTGCTACCATGTGATTGTCATGGTTTAGGTCGGGTTGGCCGATGACAAACAACAGATGCTCTCCCCCTGCTTCTTGCTCCAAGGAGAGGAAGGAGAGAGAGACAAAGAAGCTGAACTACTACTTTAATGAAATATTAGTAATAAAATAAAAAGTAAATAATGAAATAGATACAATATATACAAAACTGTATCAAGCTCCCAGGATGACATCACCGGCAGGCAGCGGGGAAGTCCCTGATGCTCTCAGCAACAGAGAGGAACTGGATTCCAGATCTGGAGTCAGGAAAGCATGGATACAGATCAAAGGCAGATGGATAGGGTCCATCCCTGGGCACCAGACAATGAAAAAAGAGAGGCCGACCTTTTGATCCCTCAGCTTTTATACTGAGCATGGGACAGATGGGATGGAATACTCCTGTTGGTCAGTTGTGGGTCACTCGTCCTGTCCACTCCCCACCACGTGACCCCTCTACGTTTTTCCGTTACGGATCCTCCAATGAGGAAAATAATGAAATTAGCTGAACTTGATTGTTATAGCAATAATTATAAGCAAGAGCCTGTCTGCGTACCATCCCTTAGTACTAACTATAAATATAGCTCTTACCACTCTGAGAATGAAATTTTCTTCACAATATGCTATTAAGTCCAGGGAGTTAAAAGAGAGCTTATCTAAGAAGTATAATTACTCAACAGAAAGTTGGTTCTGTTCTGCCTCAAGCCGGGACATGACTGAAGCAGGTGGGCTTCCAGAGGGATCCTGTGTTCTCTGGAAGAATGTGAAAAGATGATAGATTTTATAGGCAGCTGCACTTCACTAGGTCCCTGCCATCTCAGCTAGGTCTCACTATCTCAATACAAGGGCTTCAGAGCAGTATAGCATTTTCTTAAATTAATATCCATGTATATTTATTTAAGATTACAGAGGCATACATCAATAATGCTGTTCTGGACTACTTTAGGACAAGCTCTTTGTGATGTTTGCAGGATAGCACCACTGGCCCAGAACTTGAATGGAAAGGCATGATTTGCAGGAAGTTGTGATATATTAGGTGGCATTCTTCCCTTGAGATATACAAAACCTAATACATTCACCAGCATAAGACAGGGAGCCTACTTAGTTCACTGTTTTTTACATGGTAGATTAATCCATGCTCTTTAACACTTGAGGCTATGAAAGATTTAGATATTTTAAGGCTGAGTAACCATTAAATCATGTGTCCTAACTCACAAGAACATGCTACTCTAGCTATGATCCTGTTTGCAAAATTTATAGTACTTGTCATAATGACTTGACCAAATTACACATGGAGTGTTTACACTCTATTTAGCAATTTAATGGCAGTTTCAAATGAAAAAAAAAAACAATCCTAGTCAATTCTTTAACTAAACTATTAAGAGATCTTTCATAAAACCAGTGCTATATTCGTTCTGGAATTATTTCCACTTAAAGAATCCTTACATTATCCCTATCTACAGGGATAATTTGAGATTTTGCTGGGATAAAATGTCCTGCCGATACTGAAGATTTTATTTCCCAGTACCTCTAAATCTAAATAAGAAATGATACATACATATTTAATACTAGATGAGAAAAGTGAAGGCAGTAAGGTTAGTAGAGGATAAATCCCTACCTTTAAATTTTTAAAAGGAGAGAAACAAAAAGAAACTCTATATAGACTAAATACTGTATTAGAGCTCTGATGCCTTTATTTGCCAGCACTTTTCTGCTTTCATCATCCAACTCAGAACTTCTGTAGCTCTCTTTAAGTGCATGAAATTAAAGCTCTACATTAAAAAGAGAACCTAACAAATTATACAAACCCCTTTTATGAAGTTTATAGAGTCACAGAATGATTGAGGTTGGTAAAGACCTCTGGAGATCATCTTGACCAACCCCTCTGCTCAAGAAGGACCATCTAGAGCCACTTGCTCAGACTGTGTCCAGACAGCTTTGGAGGATCTTCAAGGATGCAAGCACAACAACCTCCCTGGGCAACCTGTTCCTGTGCTCATTCACCTTCACATGAAGAAGTGTTTCCTGATGTTCAAGAGGATTCTCCTGTGCTTATGCCCACTACCTCATGCCACGTCAGTGGACACCACTGGAAAAAGTCTGACTTAGTTGACTTTGCAATCTCCCATCAGATATTTGTACATCTTAATGAGCTCTACCCCTGAGCCACTTTTTCTCTAGGCTGAACATTCCCAGCTTTCTCAGACTTTCCTGTTGTGGGAGATGATTCAGTCCATCATTGTAGTGGCCCTTGTCTGCACTCTTCCACTAGTTTCATCTCTCTCTTGTATTTGGAATCCCAGAACTGGACATGCTGCTCCAAGTTGGCCTCACCAGTGTTGAGGAGAGGGGGAGGACCACCTCCCTCATTGTATAGTTAATACAGTCTCCTAATGCAGCCCAAGTTACCAGATTACCAATTTTATGTCCCCAAAAATTCACAGATACTTTTCTGCAAAGCTGCTTTCCAGCTATTAGCTCCTAACATATACTGATGCCTAAGGTTGTTCTTCCTCCTTTGCACAGCTTTTTGTTGGATTTCTTGAGGTTGCTGTCAGCCTATTTCTCCAGCCAGTTGAAGTTCCTCTGGGTGGTGCAACAACCCGCAACAAACCTAAAGACTGATGTATGTCTGGGTACAGATACAAAATTTGTGTACAATAGCTAAATTCTACCATAAATGTACCGTGGAAACACTAGTCCCTCGCAGATAGTCACAAATGCTACCATGCTTTATAGCAAAAAAAAAAGTAAAACCCCAGTTGTTTATGTCTATTTATCTTGCATTACTAGGTGAATAACATTCCCGTGTAGGCTTTCTGCAGGGATTCCAATATTGCTTAAGCTAGTGCAGACAGACGTGTGTTGGTTAGGCCCAAGAGCAGCCTCTTGGAATGTGGTTTGTTAAAGATAACATGTGTTGTCCATCTGGAGGCTGGTGGGGAATGGCAGATGAACCATTTTTGGGAGGCCTCACAGGAGTCAGTGGCAGTTTCTGCGGATGAAAGGCAGTGAAGGGATCTTCTGACAGCGTGTCAGCTGGCCTTCACCCATGTCCATTTCCCCAGTGAGCCTTTCATTTTGGTTGCTTTTACATGCTGCAAGCTCTGTGGTATAGAGGGAATTTAACTGTAGAATCACATCAGGGATCAGTGACAGCTCTTTCCATGATTCATTACAGACACTGGAAATTCGGTAGCCTGCTTACAGAAAGGTTTGTGATCTCTCACAAATTCCGCTATTATTCTGCTGTATTGTACAGAAGGACCTGAGTTGGAAGACCAAGGCAGTCTACCCCTCCTTGGTTTTCAGTATCCTTGGATATACAGTGTCATATACCGTCAGGGTATTGTACTTAGAAATAGGCATTTGTCTTATCACAGTAGATAACAAATTAAATTGAGTCATCTACCCTCCCTTTCTTTCCACCACAAATTTTGAAAAATGCCCAATGCACAGGTTATGCTTTTTTATTTTTGTCCTCTGTACAGAGTCAATTAATTTTTATGTTTTGCATGCATCAGACTACATATAAAGAGTAAACCTTCATAGTTTTTCTTACAGAACTAGAGATCTGATGATGATATACATGTGTGTGTGTGTGTTTGCACTCACATGTGAAGTTTCCAATACTTTTACATGCACAAGTTAAAATTTTTTCTCTGGTTTTTGGCAATTGGTTTGAGATATTTAGCAATCTTGAAGTCAGAATTACATATTCTACTGATGGTTTCAGCTAATGGTTGTAACGATTTAGAAGACAGCATTATCCTTAGCAAGATGGCTGAGTGTATTAATAAAGTCTTATTCTTGTGATATAGAGCAGAATATGTAGATAGGTTTAAATATATATTAGTTTATCCTTTGTGTGTAAATGAAGAGATTAGTCAGCTAAAAAAAAGGGAAGTAAGGATGTAATAGATCAATGTACCTGTAAGAAATTTTTTGTGCTTACAAAATACATGATTTGTATTTAATCTTTTTTTGTTTAGCATAATTATATTCACAATAAATGCTTCCCTTTCCAACTTTTCCACCACTGCTACTTGCTTGTTACAATATGTAATATTTTTAATATTGTTTTGTGATATTTTTTTCACCTACTTTAAAAGAACTTCAAAATATTAGGATCTTTAGTTAACATAATTATGGGATAAACAGAAATATCAGCTAGAAACTATGTGAATTTGTGACCAAGTACTAGGTGAATATCTTAGAATACTTCTGAGAATATTTTTTTTAAACACAGTCATACTTCTTTATTTCTCTTGAATGTATGTAACTTGGTTTATTCAGTGTTGGTCTTCGACTTTTCCTTGTTGTCTTATTTCCAAGATACCAGATGTTTTAGTCCCTGTGTGCACACCCTCATACTTTATCATATAACACTTATGTTACTTGATTTCTGAAGGTTAGTAACTTCTTCTTTCTGTATTTCAGAAATATTTGAAGTTATGCTATCTTTCTAGACAAAACTGTCCACCTTTACAGTCTATTTCTGTATGGCTGCTGTCAGAATAAATTTCAGCTTATTTACATTTGAGCATTAACCTATCTAGTGTACATCATGTTCTTTTTACCACAAGCTATTAATGTGATTAATTGCAAATTAATTGTATCTTGTCTCCTATCAGACAAACTCATTCAATATAATTTGCATTACCTGGTACAATTTAGTCTCAGAATAAATAAAGCTAGCTAGATAATTTAGCTATTGCTTATTGTAGAGAAACTATGGAGGAGCTATTCTTCACTTGTTATGAAACACTTTATTTGCTTTATTTGCTTGGCCCTCTTATTTCATTTGTTCATGTAAAATCATAATTTAAGAGTCTTTGCAAGGAATTTTAACCATCTTCCTCCAAGGTTTCTTACCTCATCATCTTCCTAACAAAAGAGTATGTAAGAGGAGAGCCCTACTGAAAAAAAAAAAAAATCACTCTGCAGAACTACCAGATTAGAAGTTTTAGTTGCTTCTCAGAAAACAAAAAAATAGGTCTCAGTTTCTACTGCTCACCAACTTTTAATTAAATCTTCTACTTTTGAGCTTGACTTACACAGTAGTTCAAAGAGGGATACAGAAAAAATATAAATGTCTAAAGAATTTACTGTCCTAGTGGAAAAATTATAAGGAGGGAAAATCTGAAAATTAACCCAATTTTTGCTTTGTTTCTGCAAAACAAAGCATCAAAGTATTGTCTCTCCCATAAACAATAACCTTCATATTAAAATGATTTTTAAAAAATTGAAAAATAAGGTGAAAAAGAAGACTGAAGGATTATGTTTGCATTCCTTATTACATATCTTTTCTACTATCAACCACTGCAAGAACTACGTTGTGTCCTAATTACTCAGTAAGAATATACAAAGAAAGAACTCTGATACAATTCCTTCTCAGAAGGAGGACTTCCCTCCTGTTGAGATAAATTTGATGAGACAGAATATACCATTACCATATACAGAACATGGCTTTCAACTTATTTACTATTGTTTTTCCCACCACAAATGATCAAGAAAATTGTGATGCATTAAGACCTGTTCTTTATTGTTCTTAATAAGGTTAATGGTACTCTTATTCCATGTCTGCCTTGGTTTAGTCTACTTTAGTTTAGGAAAGCAAAGAAAAAATTATAACATTAAATCATTATTTAGTAAACTCATATGAGTAATTCAAAATCATTTGAGGCCCCAAAGAGCCCATAAGCCAGTAACAATCAAAAGGTATTTCTTTCTCAAAAGAAATAACTCATTGAGAGAACCAGACAGACAAATAATCAGAGAAGATACAACATGTATAGCTTTTTGCTTTAGCACATTTTTTTTCCTTTCAGAAAGTAGTAAATCCCAGAACAATAACAAATCCTGAAGGGTGCAAAGAAGAAGCAGGATGAAGACTGGGTAGCAATTCCCCAGGATACACTCTCAATGTTTCATAACTAAAGGTCTGTCTGATTCAGATGTAGTATCTTGATGCATTTTTCTTGAATAAATATTCGTTTACCTGTTATGGATCCTGCATAAGCATCTTGATCAAGATTTTAAGAAGCATTTTAAGAAGCTTGAAACTTTCAAGAAGTTTGAAAGTTTGACTACAGTTATACAATGATCCTAATTTTGATACTAGAAGAGACTCCAAACAGTTCTGTATTTGCCTGCTTTGTGCCACACTCAATTCAAGTTTCCTACAGATCTCCAGAAAATCCCTCTAACAGTCACTTCTAGACTGAAGAACTCAAGCGTGAATACTCTCTGCTGCTAGAAATCTAGAATGGGTATACCATGGACAACTAAGTAGATTATAACTCTACATATTGTGGGTTTGTGAAATCATGAGAGAGAATGAATAAGGAATGATTGTACATTTTATTTTGTAATGTACAGGCTAGAAAAAATTGAATGAAGCTATCATGAAAAGGACACAATAAGACCAAAATACCAGAGGTGGTTTCTGCATAATGTTCTATTAAACCCTGGGATTTTACTGCCATGAGGTATTATGGAAAGTGAAAGTTTTCATGGATTCAAAAAGCTTATGAACAAAGCAATGGGGAGAAAATGCCCTGCAAGCTATGAAACACATGGTATTCAGTCAGTAAGCCCTAGACCTCCATGTTTTTTGAAGGTTACAAGAGCATTTGGAAAAAGTACTGTATGCTCATTCTGTTGTAATTGTCCTCCTTAGGCATCTATTGTGGTCGGCTATTAGGGCATGTATAATGGGTTAGATGTACCTCCAATTTATGCAGCCCTTTGGATCAGAGCTCTGATGATTTTAGTTTGGCATCGTTTTAGTTTCTTCTGGCTTTACTTTCTGTAAGGTTTTGCCAAAATTAAGAAAACATGAAAACTCAGATTAGCATCATAGTCTTTTATCAGGGACATCTAGAGAAGGACAATTGGCTTCTAAAGGTTGCAGAACTGTTTTGGTCTGTTGACCCATAAAGTGGGCATACTCTTCTAGCTGATGTGGGAGCTGACAGCACAGTTAATTTGAGGTCTTTTAACTGAAAAATCCCTTCAGCAACATGTCCTCCTCTCTCTGCCAGGTCGCTTGCCTGTGAAGCATGGATGCTGACAGTAATATCTTTGAAACAAAACTGCCCGTCGGAATTACTGCAGCAAACATTGCTGTTTCTTATAATGAGAATTTTCCAGACTAGAAAGTTTCATCTGGCAAATACAGCTCAAATACAGTTTGCTGTTAGTGATTATTTCTCCCAAGCTTTTAAAAAATGCACATAAAAAAAAAGTGCATTTTATTTATGTGTGTAGCAAGAACGGGAATGTATATACTTCCAAATACAGATGCTGTTTTTTTGATATACAGAAAAATCCCTTTTCTTTTTACACATATCATTGTATTACCTCTTAGTATTTACTTACATAATGTAAGTATGAGTCTTTTTTCAGTTTATCCTTCTACAAAATTATTTGCCTAATATTTTCAATTCCAGCTGTGTTGTTGAGATTAAAAATAAAATTCATAAAATACTCTGAAGCTGCCAAGTACAATTTGATGTATTATGTCTTCTTAAAACTGCAATTTTTAAGGTGATTCCTCCAGTGCAGGTATTAAATATAACTCAGGAGGCTAATGTTGTTAAGTGTTGTTTCATTGTCCATTTTAAATTAGATACCTGATCCTGTAACTGTAGTCAGCATTCTGAATGTAGTAGATCCAGGCCAGAGAGGAGAGGATGATAATGTTCAAATTGGCATATACAATCCAATGTCTGAAAACTTGTAGCAAACTAAACATCATTATTTTAAAAATAAGAGAGCATTTAAAAACTTCTGTACAGAAATACCATTAAAATCTTCAACTTACCTGCTACAGTCATTTATATTAGAACAGTTTAAGAGTGCAATTCCCACGCCTGCCAAGCTATTCTGTTAGAGGTTATTGCCTCCGAGAAGTCCACTTTTTAAAAACTCAAGGTCACGGATATGACTATTTGTTTTTCATTCTGTTAACCTCATTAATGAGAAATGATGTGGCAGATGATTGTCATTCAACAGTGCAGATAAGATGAGCTTCTAGCCAGCGACTATTGAGATGTTCCAACATCTCTGTTTGAGCTGCACCCTCATTCCCCTGATTTTCATCAACTGCTGAATCCCAAATGCAGTAGTGTTCAAACCTTTTTGATGGCACACCCCATCAGTAAAAAAAACCCCACGATACATAGGGGTTTTTAATAAACTCTACACATTTACTACTGTGCTAATACATTATGTACACTATAAAAATGCACAAAATAGAGATTAAATATGATGAGATTAAAAGGAAATAAAAACTTATTTTAAAATAATTTTAAAAAATTAATTAACAATACAAAAAAATATTTTATTCCCTAGACTCAATAGATAGGTTGCCTGTGCCTGCACCCTGCTTTGGAGAACACTGCCCTTGTCAGTCAATTCACAGACAGAGGCTTTTAGAAAACTACCCCTGTAAAACCAAGTGATTGATTATTTTTGGTTGAATGCACAGGATGGCTGAGAGCTCACAAAAGCACCAGTGGGGATGGGAAGTGTCACAGAAACAGGGAGGTGTGACCATCCCATTTGTGGTAGCTAAGTCCTCGGAGCCAGAGCATCAGCCTGCATCTTACCTAACAGCAGAAACGATATCAGCCCAGAGTTTTACTCTCTCCTCCCATTTTCTTCTTATTTGCGAATTGGCTCCAGTTAACCCTTCTCAAGAAAAATTTAACTCCCCAAGTATTACACCCTGTGTCAGCCTTAGGCCTTGAGCCTTGGCAGAAGCATGTATTGCAGATTTCCAGGTACTCCAAAAGCTGAGATTCACGGTGAGAATGGTACGGTATATTTTCTATCATGTCGCAGCATGCCTCCACTACCATAAATGCAATAGCATTTCTAGGTGTCAATATTTTTGCTGGCTTTGTTACAAAGGTGCAGTCAGTAAATTGAGGTTACCTGGAAGCTTAGACCTACGGGAGGCCCTAGTACCTGAGACACTGGATGGTGCAACATCTCCTTTTCAGTATTGACATTACATCCCTCAAAGATATTTACAGAAAAATCCATCCTGCTGAGTGAGGAACCACCTGCACCCCATAGGTCATATTCAGCTTTCTACTAGGAAATACGGAAGACAGTGGTCTTTGGAAACTTGTTGCTACCATATTCAAAATGCATAACTGCAAGAACTGTCAGTGAGATGAACTCAGACATCCATGTAAATTAAGCTAATCTGTTCAATTTGTTCAGAAGCAAGTTAGGAAAAAGGAACCTCTGCCTTTGGAAATTGACTCTGTCCATCACCTAATTCTGCTTCTTGACATGTAACAAGACATATCTGCTCTTACTGCCTTGTCTATGTTGAAATAATACAAACTTTCCCATGGAGACAAATCTCCAGTTTTGAATGACTGGAAAAGTTAATGACAAACTGTAAATGCAAAGGTTCATCCGTAAGCTTAGCTCTGAAAATTTCTATTTGAACCGTTTTTTATAAAATAAATTTCTGTCTTCTGATCTTACTTCTTCAGTTCTGCAGTCAGAAAATGATGTCCTTGTTCTGGTATTATTTCAACTTCCTGTCTCTGCTTGTCCTTTCCAGATTCATTTGTCTGATTGAGAAAGCTATCAATCATGCAGCTTAATCGATGTATGCTACTCCTTGCAGCTGTCAGTACTATCCAAAGTGAGTCTCATGCATGTTAATGCTGTAATTCTATTAAAGAACAAATAATATGATACCTGGTGGAACACCGGGGGAGAGAATATAAGACATCAGGACTAATAAGTGAGAGTGGTATATACAACAGAATGACAGTGAAAATCCTGTAATCACTGTCCAATTTCTGTTTCCTCAAGGAGAAACAACAGTACAAAAACAAAAAAGTGCTTCAAGCCTGCAAGTAATTTCAGCTTCTCTTCAATAAATCATTACCAATTTGATATTTCCCTCTTTAATTGCTGATGCATCATATAAAATATTAATTACTGTTCCTGCATATTAGGCTGGACATCTGTGAGTCCCTTACAAACATAGTGATGTAGGATTCAGGTCATTTTGAAAAGGTGTCTCTGGGGATGTGGAGATTTTCCTGAACTGCTGGTAAATTGGAGAAGACAGTAGAAATTAGAGTGACTTCATTGGTTAAGTCAGCAGAGAGAGGTGGCTTGCAGGCTGCACTCTAATATCTATGCTGCCTTCAGGTCTGTCAGCTAAAATTAATGACTCGCTGCAAACTAGAAAGGACTGTTTTCTGTGAGCTGCAAGGGGATAAAACAGCTTTACAAGGTCACATTTTGTGCACACTGTGTTCCTCATTAACCTCCACCTGGCCTAATCATCAATGAAAAACAAAATCCCAATGTAGACATATGAGAAAAGGCAGTAATAACTGATTATATTTGGGAGACCAACAGGAGGTAAGTGAGCTTGCTCTACAGACAACATATTTAGCCAGATAAGACTTTGGCAGGGCAAACCTGATTCTTTATGGAATTAAAGGAAAAAAAATACTAATATATTCCTTAGCTAAGAAGAAAGTATGATACCACAATTTCTTTTTTTTTTTAAATACAGACCTCATACACATTTTAACCTCTTAATTTTCCACTGTCCATCAATATTGACCATAAATAAAAGTTTCCTTTATATAAAATTATAGTTATCACAACCACTTTTGTTGTCTTAATTTTATGGGTTTTTTCCCCTCTAGATTTCTAAAATACAGTTTGTATTTAATATGAACTGTATAATAGACTGTATTTTATACAGCCTTTAGATTCTTTTTCAGAAGAGAGTGTATTTTGACCTTCCACCAGGATACTTATCCCAAATGTCCCAAAAGCTGTGTTCCAAAAAAGTTTCATGCTGTGTCTCCATCTCACAGAAAATTAAATTTGGTGTAAAAGAAATAATTTTTTTCTTCATATATGAAAAGAATTGCGTTTCTCTCAAGGGACTGAGAAGAAGGTATATCAAACAAACCTTAAAAAAATTCCATAAACAATTTAAAACTAAAGATATTGCAGACTAAAAAAAGACTTGGAAAAAGCTAAAAAAATCAAGATGCATTTCAAATAATAACACGTGCTTAGTCAACACAGTATAAAATCTGTATTGTTCATACAATATAGATTGGCATAATGATTGTTTCAAATAACAAATTCTTAGTCAGTAAATTAGAAAATGTATATAGTTCACATGATATACATTGGTATGATGATGCTACACTAGTTGTCAGCAGGTTATGCCATGGACTGTACACACAGTGAAACACAATCCATTTTCTGGTGAGATTACTGACAGCTGCAGAGCTGCCCCTTTGGCTGCCCCTTGGAGCTGAATCTTTCTCAGAAAGGAAGAAGCTCCCAAGAGTTCCTCAGGAGCGTGTGGCTTTCTTGTTTTACAGTCTCCCCAGCAGAATGCTTTGGGGTCAAAATACATTTGGATTATGCTAATATTTTTTCAGATTTCACCTATTGTACCTTAGGAAACAGATACTCTAAACAAATAAACTCAATACATTATATGATTCCCTCTGAAAAATCATAAGAACCTGATATTTAATATAATGCACAGGGGCAATACTTGTATTTTTTCCACACCTCTTAACATTTCCATAAAGCATTATTTAAAATAAGTACTGAATTACAAAAGCTCTCTGATATTCTTTTCTTATAGGTATGACCTACAGAAAGAATTTGACACGTTATCACATTGGAAAGGAGCAAACATTCTCAACAAGCTTTACTGATGTTCCTAAATTGGAACATAGTTATTTGTTATTTATCATAGGGTAAAAGCATACGAAGTAGAAGCTTTTCTGTGCATATTGTACAGTATATGCTATACATTTCTGCTTATATAGAATAAATCCAAGTATCCTTGCCTATTGCTTTAACTCCATTCTGGAAGGCCGTGTCTTTTATATTAGCACACCATTTCATGAGCTAGCATGGTTACTGACAGAGGGTTATAATATTGGAATAACACAGTAGCGTTATTCATGGTGATTTTAATCAGATCTGACAGGGAGAGTGTGTGAAGGCTGTGCAGAAGGTGACTATCTAAAAACTGCTACTCCTCAGAACATTTGTCAGGGAGTTTGCTCAGATCTGGTACTCACAGTTTCTTGCTGAGAATCCACGTTCCTTTCAGATAAAATCTGTGACGCTGGAAAACAGTTGTGGAAGCAAGTGGAGTCTTGCCAGGGAAAAAGAGATCTACACCTTTCATGACTGACACAAATTGATGTTTCAAGCCTCATCCTTCCCTGTTTAAAAGCAGGGAAAAGCTGTTTCAGATTCAAGACCATGCTAATTTCCAGCATCTTACTGTGAGGCCCAACTAGGAGAAGTCCTTTAGCTCGGGCTGCTTATTAGACAGAGGGCAACTTTAAGGCTCTCTTAAATCTGAATTGCCACTGGAAGCATTTCTCTCTGTCCTTGCATGAAATGCAAAGGGTGTAAGGTAAAAAACTGTCTAAGCAGGCAGGCTGAGTTAAATGCCCAAAGTTAGGAAAGAAAACTTCTGGTCTGAGGATCCACTGCTGCTGTTGTGCATCTCTAATCCCCAACTCACTTCTCATGACATTGCTGTCTTTGGTAACACGCTTCCCTGTCATCTGTTAGCTGTCAAGAGCAACACTAACTCTTGTCATTTACAGCAAAATAAAATCACTTCGGAATTCTTTGTACAGAAAGCAGCCATGTGTCTCCAGTGATATCTGTGTGTGCGTGTGTGTGTGCAAACTCAGTAGTGGTCTCTGAATGCTTGTAGAACGGTAGCTGAGTACTAAAATGGGTATAGAAAAATAGGGGAATTACATAACCCTCAGATCAGAAAAGGTAACATCCCTTAAAACTATCAGAAATTAAAACAACGGGCACACTTGCAGCGAGTGCCATTTCGCCTCCACCCTCAGGAGGCCCAGTTCCTGGTGCTTGAGGGAATCCTGGTGCTCAGGGCATCCCTGTGCTAGGAGCATCCCGGTGACCAGGGCATCCCTGTGCTAGGAGCATCCCGGTGACCAGGGCATCCCTGTGCCCAAGGCATCCCGGTGACCAGGGCATCCCTGTGCCCAAGGCATCCCGGTGACCGGAACGGCTCCCGGAACGGCTGCTGCCCTGGGGAATGGCTGGGGCCTGAGCACCGCTGGGATCCGCTGAGCGACACCGGCTCCTCCTGAACCCGAAGGGCTGCAAACAACGGTGGGAAAGTGACACCTTCCGGCCAAAGAAGAGATTTGCACAACTCCCAAACATTTGGGATGGCCTGGGACTAATCACTCTCTCCTGCAGTCTTCATTTGCTTGTAGAATATTGATAACAAATGGCTTTCCACTGATATCACTGAAATTCCTAATGCTGGCAATCTTAATGTTCTGCTGCTGCTGCTATTTGGCCACTGAATTGGGCTGAACTAAATACATGAGCTCTTGAGAAGTGAAAATCATTTTTTCCCAATAAGTTTTAATTAAAAAAAACCCACACAAAAACAAACAAACAAACAACAAACAAAACCCCAAGCTCCTAACATAGTCATTACCTAAGGCAATGGAGAGAGTAATATATCTCTAGTGACGTGTGGTAACCGTATCTTCATTACCTGGTTCTAATGCTGTGGGGGAATCAAGTAAGTGCCCAATGCCAAAGAGAATGAATTTCTCATGCAACAGGGGTTTTCATTGATTATGACACAGATGGCAAATTCCAACACCCAATTTCTTTCACTGTCTGAGGATGGATGGACAACTTAGGCTGCTGAGTGTCTTTGTGATATTCTTTCTACCTACTGAATTTAGTTTGAGTCTTTAGAAAGTCACTGTAAGATTTCCTAGATGGAAGTGTTACCCATCAGTATGGCCACTGATGAGGAGGTGAGAATTGGTGGTGGAAGCAGACAGAATACAATAACAAGGAGTTTTTGTTGGTTGACTCAGCTGTGTCAGTTCTGTACCTTTAGATCAACAGAGATTTTATGAACTGCTGCAATGGAAAAAACCTGCTCTCTTAAAAATGGCCTGACACTTAACAACTTGAGCAAATTGGTGTTTTTCTTTAGAGCACTTGTCTTTAAGGTGTGACACTAGAAATGGGGAAAATTAAATTGACTGGCACATGACTTTTTCACAAGTCGGTTGTTTGAGGTATCTGTGATTTAAAAAATACCCCCCAAAAGAACAAAACTATTCCATTTAAGTAGCATATTGATAAGCAAATAACAAACCTTGCTCATGTTCCTGGTTAGTTATGTTGGTGCTTTGCCATTGCCCTTAATTTCAGCAAGGTGTACTTTATATACTCTTCCCCTTGAGGATCTTAATTTATTCACCAAACCACTATACAAAAATCTCACTTCTTATAGGATTTTTTTCCAGATGCTACGATTATATTGACTGCTTCCAGAAATCTTTTCTTCTGTAGTCTTCTCAACAATAATCTTTGTCTGCTCTCTCTTAGTAAAACCTCTGTACCACATCTCATCCTAGGCTGCATTTTGGTCTTTGGACCATGTTTCTCTGGTTCACTCTATTTAGTGATGATGATGATGATGAACAAGTCTTTATAATTAAGCAGTATTGAATGGTTTCATGAGAAATAGGGTGGCAGCATGTGTGCAAGTGAAATTTCATCAGCTTTTTCTTAACGAGTATTAGTGTTACAGTAGTAACAAAGAAGCAGCGTTTTTACTTCAGTTACTAAATTTTGATAAACAGGATGTAGGATTTCCTTCATTGGTATTTCTCATTTAATTGTCCAACATCTTAAATGATTTTCTGAGAAATTCACATCAAATGTCACCTCATATTTCTTGACGTGCTTCACCCTGTCAAAGTAGGTTCTCACCTGGCTTGCGTGGTCCCTGCAGTTTGGGAGTGCACAGCTTGCCTTGTACCCCACTGCGGCTCTCAGCATTGTGCTACGAGAATTTCCTTTTCGGAGGTCGGGAGTCACTTGTTATTCAGATTCATGGCTTGCAGAGGCGAGGCATGAAAAGAGAAAGACCTGGACCTACAAGACCTCTCTGTTTACAAGAGAATTTTGGTGTCTTTTTGACTATTGCACAAATAGTTCTTCTCCAATTTATCCAGAACAACAATTTTTTATATTTTTTCTTTTTCTGGATAAATAAGTTTAAACATAGGGTACCTTGGCCAGTGAAATCATTGGACTGACAAATGAATCAATAGAGTTACACCACCCAGTTTCAAGCCTGAATTTATCTTTTGATGTCCAAGATCTACTAAGCAACTGATGGCAAAACACACGTTGCACTATTTTGATGCAGGTGCCTTTTCTGTGATTTAATTACAATCAGATAGGAAAATTCACTTAAAAAGTACATCTTCAAAGCAACATGGTGTCATTTGCTTTTATGCCTAATTTTGTTAAAAGAAATTATAATCTTGAATTCCCATCTGTGGAGCACAGAATTATGAGAAGTTTATTTTGCTCAATTCCCTCCCAATAACATAGATGATAATTGAGCTCTTTTCTGTGCAAACGGACTGGCAGGAAGGTACTTAGGAAATACTGCTTTACATGATGGACCACAGATCGATGTCCCAGTTGGGCCTTAAACTAAAGGCTGAACCACTATGACTTGTGAAAGAGAGATGAAAAAGCGAGTAACAGGCTTAAATCTGTTATATCAATGCTTTGTCTTGGATGAAAAGTGTTTAGTTCTAGAAATCCCCCAAAACTTGAAAACTATCAGAAGCAAATACCGATGATTTAAAAAACTGTAAAATCTCCAAAGCAGCATGTTTGCCTTATGTATTGCCAAATATTGAATGACTTATGCCTGAAAGAATGACACTGTGTTTTCATGGGGAGGAATATTCATTCTATTTCTCAAATACTTGTTCTCATTACTTAGACCTCTACGATTTTTATTGCTGCTAGAAATTTACTGACAATTAACTCGGACAGAAAGAAGCTTGGTAGGTTTATGAGAGTTATATAGGAAAAAAGAGATTTTGTGGTTTGTTCAGGGCCAGCGTTGGAAAGGAGGCTCAGCCTCAGAGGGTGCTGGGTCGGGCTGGGACAGAGTTCATGCTCCTTCACAGCAGCTCATATAGCACTGTGCTTCAGAATTGTTGCTAAATCACAGCAGAATTGGTATCACAGCCGTATTTTGGCCATTGCTGAACAGTGCCTGCCCAACATCAAGGCCTTCCCTTTCCCACCCTGCCCACCCAGGGGGAAAACTTGGGGTGGACAAGACATTAGGATGTTACCTAGGCAGGATAGCTGACCCAAACCAGCTGAAGGAACATTCCATCCCGTACAATACCCTTCTCACCAGTAACACTTCAGGGAAAGGAGGAGGAAGGGGGAACACTTGTGGTTATGGCATTTGTTTTCCCAAGCAGCTGCTACACATGCTGGGCCTGGCTTCCCAGGAAGTGTTCAGATATCTGCCTGCCAATGGCAGGTAGGGAATTAATTCCTCTTTTTGCTCCACTCACACGCACAGCTTTTGCTTCCCCTGTTAGAGTGTCATGGTCTTGATTCGAGAGTCTTTTTGCCTTCCTTCTGTTTCCTCCCTCTCTCACAGGAGAGTAGAGTGAGTGGGCAGCTGTGTGTGTGTGTTTGGTTGCTGGCCAGGGTCAAACCACCCTCATAGCTGGCTACCTACCAACACAAAAAATGTAGACTTTGGGAGCACGTACCCCTAATACAGCCCTTGTAATATAGAAAACATAACTGAAGAAAAGAAAATCAGTAGCATTTTAGCTGTCTCTTTTTATATATTTAGCGTACCATTTATCTTCATATAAAAACCCCACTAAAATTATAAAGCAATTCCAGGTGAAGAGTCACACTTAAATTAGTAAAAACCCTGGTGGCTTGATAAGGTATATACATGATTTCTAGATGGTTTTGGTGGTGGTGTGAAAAAAAAAATTAAATGGGCAAACTGTACCTTAGCTTCTCTTAGTCTCAAGTCTTCTAGTCCTATATGGTGATAAGCATAATCTTGAAACAAATCAGTATGATGCAGTTCTTCTATAATTATTGCAGAATTAACCCATAAGTAAGACAACAAATATTCAGCATGCTTCTGCTAGTAGCCCTTACAAGATCACCAGGAAAAGGTATGAGAGCTTGGCAGACACAAAGTGATAGGCTTTAGGGATATCTGCCACGATTTGAACCATCCTTGGGTTAGGCTGTCCTTGAGATAAATCAGTACTTGATCCTGGCAGAATTTTTGTTTTGAATTTACATAATTACTTTTTAATCTTGTCTAAACTTTGATATTCACAATATGCTGCCACAGATATAGTTCTCAGTTTAATGACATCTCATGGGAAATTTACAACCTAACAATATGCATCTAAACATTGCTTTTGTTATATTGTTTTTATCAATTTTTATTACTGCCACTTAATCATGTTTAAAATGTTATTCCTCTACAGTTCTGAGAACTCATTTTCAGATTCATAGTTAGGAACTATCAGCAAACTTTCCCATCAGACTAAGCACCCCTTTCGCTTTTAGTATCCTGGATCTAGATCTAGGATCCTGATCCTAGAATCATGATTCATTTCTTATTAGTCTTTAATAGGTCTAATGCTTTTTCTCCTGTTTTTTTCAGACATTACTGGTATGGTATCTTATAAAAATTATTTTGAAAGTCCAAGTACATTATTTCATTCTTTACACAAGTTGATTCCTTCAAGTAACTCCTATAGATCTGTATGGTGACACTACTCCTATAGTGACTTTTCCTCATTATATTATTTATACTTATGCTTGTTAACTATTCTTTCCTGACACATCAACCAATTTTCTTTCCACATGCTTTCCAAATTTTAATAATGAACAGAGCAGGCTCTGTAGGACAGGCTTTCCTCTATCTGCCTCCTAGGTGTCACTCAGAGACAGACTTGCTGACTGATGCCTTTCCTGATTCATTCCTTCTTGCCTTCCTGAGCTTGCCGGGTACCAGGAAGGAGACCTTTTCTAAAGGAAGCGTGCTTTAATTCACTGCCAATGTCAGCTTTTGACATTTGTCTCCCCAGAAATTTAACAAACACCTCACAGTTCTTTGGCAAGGATCTTTGCCCATGGCTGTTCTCTCAGGCTCTTCTTGACATGCCATCACTTCTGCCCCTTTGCCCACTTAAAAAAGTCTGAGAGTCTGCATTCATTTTCCTGTCTTTTCCTGGAAGTTATGTTCTCTTGCTTGCCCTACACTTCTGCTGACGTGATGGCCAGTGGCATGGTTCTGTTGTAGCATGGTTTATCTATGCTGAGGTGGATTGACCTTTCCTCACTTGTTTTTTGGGGGGAGAGATCGCCATGAGAACAAAATCAAGGGTACGTAATTCAGCTTTTGTGGAGGATATCTGTGATCTTGCAGAAGTATACATAAAGTCTCTGCATTCAAAGGAAAATTCAAATAATCCAGTTGTTTTGTTTTTCTGCCACTCGACATATATATTACAAGGACACTAGGATGTGCAAAGTTAGCTTTTCATCATGTACTGCTTAACTGTCACCTTTTGCATATTGTAACTGTGTATGTAAGATGTGGCAGAAAAATTACTACCCTCATAGTCTACGTTTGGTATCTATTTCATCAAGCAGTAAACTGTCACACCTTCTGCAGTAGGATTTTACAGAGGTGATGGCTGCACAGCACCTAATAGCAAACTTTTCCTTCTCTGTAAAGCCACAATCATAGAATCATCTGGGCCGGAAGAGACCTTCAAAGGTCATCTAGTCTGACCCCCCTGCAGTCATCAAGGACACCCCCAACTAGACCAGGTTGCCCAGGGCCTTGTCGAGCCTCCCCTTGAATGTCTCCAGGGAAGGGGCCTCATCCACCTCCCTGGGCAACCTCTTCTAGTGCTCCACCACCCTCATTGGAAAGAACTTATTCCTAATGTCTAATCTAAATCTGCTCTTCTACAGTGTAAGCCCATTAGCTCTTGTTCTGTCACTGCCGGCCTTTGTGAACAGAGTGTCCCCAATTCTTCCCCTTTCTACACAGGCCTTCCTTCGTCCTGAAGCAGCCACAGACAATTTGACATAGCACCTATGCTCCTGCTGAATGAAGAGCATGTCATCCTGAACTAGGCCTTATGTACTCTGTTATCAACAGAAGCTGAAATAGCAGATATGTCATTCTTTCTAAAATGTGAGTTCGGAGAAAGCTCGCTCTCCCTTCTCTGCACACAGCTTCGTTATTTGCTGCCAATGCCAGGAAACAGCCAAGCACTGTGAGAGTCTTCCAAAGGCAGGGAAGTCTAAAGGGTTATAGAAGCAACTGGGAACATTCATTAGTCCACACTGCTAATCACTGAGGCTTAGTGGAAGTGAAAAATCATCTGAACCACTTTCAGTAGGTCCCAATAGTATCCTATTTCTTCCTGAGGGCAGTTCCTTCTCTCCAGCCTGACATAACAAATATTGATCGGGAAGTTCGTTTCCCCAAGTGAACTGATCTGACAGTTATGCTTTTATTTGCTTCTCCAAAAATCAGGCTGGGTCAAACTGCATCATTTCTCAGTAATATCTATACATATTTAGATGGAAACACACCAGTGAGAACTTTTACATACACTCTATATTTCTGAATTGCTGGGTAACCTTCTGGAATTTCTTTCTTCAAAGCATTTCCCTGACTCTTCCTTATTTCTATTCCTTTTGAGTAACATGTCTGTGTTATTAAAGTTAGTGGTGGCAGAGATGGGCATGGAGACTTGCTGAGCAGAACCACTGCACTTGAACCTAGAACCATCCTAGGTCCTGGCTGTGCAGCCGCGCACGTTGGCTGAGCTGTGTGGCAAACTGAGATCAGCTCACTAAGAGAGCCACGTGGCCATAAAACCCAAATAATTCCTAAGTTCCCAAGAGTACCCGCATGACCTCATTTCTTCTGATGGCCATAGCAGGAACGGGTGTAGATGCCCGTGTATTAAGTTATTTAAAGATTCACATCTTTAAAAATTATCAATTCTTTATCCACAGAAACAATAGAATTAAAGGGATTAAACAGCAGTTGTTAAACAACACGGAAAGGCTACTACTATTTTATTTGCATTGTGAAGATGATTTCCTTACAATCCACTGTATGTGTTTGAGCTGTGAACTTTTTTTTTTTTTTTACAAAAAAAAAAAAACCACAAACACAACACAGTATTGTTCTATGGATTTTCCTCTTTTTTTTTTTTTCCCCTCAGAAGCACGCATGCATTGAGAAGACTCCCCAGCCATAAAGAGCAAAGGATCGAAATCCTCTTACTCCTCTTTTGGAAGAGCTCTAAGTTTTGCCTGGCTCTGCTCTCTCTTTTCTGCAAACTGCCTCTTAAATTTCTACAGCAGATTTTTTTTTAAAAGACAATAGAGAAGTATTTATTATTACAAATCTAGGGCTTCACCTGTTTATTCTATTGCAGTGAATTGTTCCCCAGGTATCCTGGCTGCACACTGGTAGCAGTTAGCCTTAACCTTTAATAATTTTGCCTAGACTGGAATTTCTGGTACAGAAGTACCAAGTGGCAGAAATACAGTTAATAACACTCTATCCTCTTCCAAAGGTCCGCAGGTCTGCCTTCCTATCTTACTGTCCTGTGCCAGAAGAAACAGATCATCACAAACATTCAAAACTGCCAAAAGACAGGATGAGTGTCCAGTCACCGCTGTGCAGGTTACTTTAATTATTTAATCTTATTTGAACTCTTCAGGCACACATGGCAATCAGCAAGGACTCAATGCATTACTTAACGCCATATAGACAGCATGAATATGTACTAAGAAAATGTCTCATAGCTTGTGTTTGTGATCATGATAGAAGGCAACCTAATGAACTGTTCTTAGGTTTCCTTTAAAATTATAACTGAGAGAAGAAACTAGTATATATTTCTATCTCCAAGATAAAGGCATAGGTATGTCCTCTAGATAGGAAGACTAACACCGCTTTTAAATACATTTCGACACATTGTGCTTCATTTAAAAAAAAAAAAAAAAATCAACACTCTCTCAGTAGGTGGGATCCACTCTGCTTAACTCCAGCTTCCATTTAGGCTGCTGTTTTCTACTGGAAAATAATCCTTCCCCACCATTAACAAAGAAAGAGGCAATAGGTTCCTAACAACAAAGGATGGCTTCATGCATTCCAAAAGGAATTACTTGGACATCACTTTATCTTTGTCAATTTCCACTTAGGAAGTTATAGATCTGAGTAAAGACAGTTTGGTACTCAAGCAAACATGCAGCTTTGGTCTCAAACAAGATCTGTGGCTATGGATAAATAAGAACAAAATCAGACTATATCATTTATTTAAGTCACCAAGCACACATTCACTCTCCTCTTCATGGATTTTTCATGGGTAAATTTATTGGAATTATTTTTCAATACAACATTATCAATTTACTCATAACTACTCTCCTCATTATTGCATATACATCAAACATACAGAGGCTATACATCTTCCTGCTCAAGCAAAACAATGAAACTGAATGACCAGAGTATAAAAATCTGAATGTAAAACAAGGCAAGCATGATAAAAGCATTAGGCTCAGTAGTATTTCACTAGAAAAATAGATTTTGCTGTAAAGCTTCCTCTGAAGCTTTTAACAAACATATTGCAAATGAGAAAAACGAGCTTCTCTATGGTAAATACATTTTTTCCTTCAAGGCACTGTTACATAACCTTTACTGTCAATTTGAAAAAGATTCATGAAGTCAGTTGATAGAAATATTACCTCAATAATAGAAGAAAAAACTTTATTTGTTCAGTATAAGGCTGAATGGAAGAACATATCAGATGAAGTTTCCATATAGAAGAAAAACATTTACAAATTTCTGAATCTGAAGTTTGAAGTCTTATAAAATTCAACTACAAAAATTAACTCATATCAACAACTCAACGTATTTCAGTAACAAGCTGTAAAGCTTGGAACAGAGGTATTTTTTTCATAAAGGATTGATTGATGCACTATATATGCACATGTTCTGGCATAAGTAAGCAACAAGATTGCAAAATTATTTAAAACTAATGGAGAAACATTTTTCAAAGAACATAACTTCCAATTTTCTTATGAAACATATCACTTGGCTTTGTGGTTTTACCTGTACAAGTTCTTAGCAATAGCAGATTGGTTTCAGTCACCATATAGAACTTCCTATGCAAACACTCTGAATGACACAGCTAAAAAACCCACTGTGTCTCCTACAGATTTGCACTTACCTTCCCTGTATGCATCTAATTTCAAGTCATCTCAGCGTCTGCCATCTGTCCCTCAAGACCCCTGTGGAACACCTGGAGGTTCTTCTCACGTCCCTAATAATGATTCTCAACTGGTCTCTTCCTCAACTCTTGCCCCCTCCTACTTTTGAGGATCTCCCAGCTAGAACTGCAACAACTGCTAGGCAACTCAACATTTAGAATCACTCAACTGAAAAACTCCCCATACAGAGAAGGCACCAAGCAGTTTCTTCCTGATATTAATTGCTCAGCAGTGTTGAAAAGTTTTGACAGTTTAAAGGCAGAATATAAAGCTTATTTTCTTTGGCTCAAAAACCAGCAGTACAGAGATGCAGATTTCAGTATCAACATTGATAAGCTTTTCCTCTCTTCCTCATGACTGTGTCAAATAATCCATAAGCTAATCACTTAAATATCTTGGCCCACAATTGGGTAATCCTTAGGTCTCCGGCCTAAGGAAATACACATACAGTTCCATTTAAGCTCACAGCTTGGAAGCTCTTCTAGTATTTGTCATACTTCACTAAGAATCTGGTATCACAGCTGTCTGTGTCTACCTCAGACCTATGGAAAGGAGAAATTTGCAATGAACAGTTCAAAGCATTATGAAACAGACTTTCAGGATTCTTTTGCAGACTTTAATCTTTTTCTCTAAGAAATTGATAAGGCTTTTGTTGGTATAGAAACCAGTAACATATCACCTCTTGCAAGAAAATAAAGATTTGGAAAACAAAATTTGCCCAACAAATGTAATGGTTAGACCCAGCCTAGCCATACGTCAATTACATAATAATGTTTGTTATTAAAAATAATTTTGCAAATCCTTACAGCTCTAATTGCTGTTTGAATTAAATGTCTTCAGAACTGTTTTGGCTCTCATTTGGTATCTCTTGACTTGAATGTGATAAAAATTCACTACCTAGAGAACTAGTTTTTCAAAGTTGCCCTATTTCTTAAAGTTGCCCGATAGTTCTATTGAAGGCTATGAATGAGACAGATATACAAAGCAACTGCATCAGGAATATTTTTTAAATATATAACATGTATTTCTCATAAAACACATTTCTAGATTTCCAGATCTTCCTAGGTGGCATCTGGACTACAGACGTAGAGTTTATGCCTTTGAAGTTATGACTGTTAATTATGCCAATTATTTATCATTTAGTAGTGTTTGGTTTTCCCCCTGTAGAGGGACCCAAGAGGGTTTGAACTCAGGCAGATATGAGGAATAAAGCAACTTCAAGATGAAAAAACTGCTTGCCAACATAAAAATAGACACCAAAGCCCTTGCAGAAATGGCAAGCAGAACATGCTTGGTCAAGACAAAACTACAACTACAGCAGCCAATTTGTCCAAACTCTAACACAGTCCAAACAGGAGGAATACATGTCATATATCTAAAATCCATGATTAATCCAGTTTTTCCAGTTCCTGCCTGCCTTCAGCACAGCCCTTGTTTGTTAACGCCTAAAAGAGTCTATTTCTACATAACTTTCCTAAATTGGCCAGGACTTCATATCACTATTTTAAGATCAGGTAGGAATGCTCAATGAAGGCAGAAATAAGTTGTTACCATTTATATTTAAAAGGTGGGATTTTTTCCAGGTAGTACCTAGCCTCATTTTTGTTGCAAAATATATTCATTTTGGTTTATTCAGAATGAATTCTTAGATCTGTAAGCTAGCTTACTTTTTTTTTACTATCTAATTTCCTACAAAAAAGTCTACTGTCTAAAAAAATAAAATGGTTTGTTTCAAAGAATTACTATGCAGGAGTAAATCTTTTTAAACTACAAATGTTTACGTGCTAAAACAAAAATGCTGTTCTATCAATGACAAATTCATATAAAAACCTGTAAATGCAATCTGGTTTTTATATTGCATAGAAACTCGAAGGCAAAATACAACAAACACAGTATATTAGCAAGGGAAATCTTTATCAGCCCTTACAGTCAATCCCTTAACGCCTATATACTCCCCAACAGTTTTTCATTTGGACTTTACATTTTAGTGGTTAAAGCTGCAGAGTAAGTTATGAAAACCAAAAGAAGGTAGATGAGACTAGATTTTTTTTTCCCCCCTCATCCCCAACAAAACAGCCAATACTAGGCTGTGTTCAAACCCATAAGAACAGTAAAATAGAAAAAAAATAAAGAAGGGGACTTAAATGTTAACTTTTCTTTTTCTGTATGCCCTTATGTTCAAAGAAATGATCAGTTTGTGGAAATTCTATTTAAATGCATTTTCCTTTGACTTCCCTAGGCAGTTTCCAAATGCTGCCTGTTTTTTCTTACATTTCTTGTTGAGATAATAAATTCTTTTGAAGACTTTACTTTCCCCTTTCTTAAGAAGGCAGTTTTTCTCTTGGGTTAACAAAGGCTAAAAGCATAATGTAACTAAATGGTGTATTTAGAATTATGGCAACTATGATATTGCTTTAGAAGAGCTAAGTCATAACAGCAGTATCACAAATTTATATTGAAGTGGTATTGATTTTGCTTTATCCTATTAGCCGGAAAATTTCAGCTGCTGAAGAACTTCTGTTCTGAGAGGAGTTTAAGACACAATACAGTAGGCTACAAGAAGTAAGAGGACTAACTAGATAGAATGTATGACAAGAATAAAGATATATTTTTGAAATTTCTGTCTTTTGTATAAATTATAATCACAAAACTCATTTTGCAGTCTTCAGATCCTGCAGTCATTTGTGCAAGCGTAAGGAATTATTTCAGTTATATTATGATATGGTACTATATCCCCTTGCTTTTTTTCCCATCTACTCTGAAATACTGCTGCAATATCTGATCAGTCAGTATTTCAGTGTTTAGTCTCTTTAGAATTACAGTACAGTAGCACAGACATATGGCCAGGCACCTTAAGAGAATTTGTATCATAAGTCTTCAAAATGTACCTATATCCCTTTTTTCATTTAAATGAAGCTAAGAAAAGTTTGAGTGAAGACATTTTCCTGTTCAGAGCAGATTGCAAAACTCTTGATGTTTCATTTAAAGATGATAAAGATTTCCCTTTGTTTCTTTGGTAAAAGTGTCTGTGTCACACTTCATGTGCTAGTAAAAGGCATTTTCTTTGGTGAGAATACTTTTATCTTACAAGGCCAGCTTTATAACATGTAGCTAATAGGCCCATTTTGTATTACCTGTTCATTCAGCAAGGTTAGTTTTGATTTAGGACATAAAATCAAACAGGTAAATCCTAAAACAACTGAGAGCCTGATCACATAAAAGCCACCTTTAAGTAGAAAAATGACAAACAGTATTACAGACAGCAAAGGTTTAAATGCAGTATATCAGAATGCATTATTGTCTGTGTAAAATGAGCAGTTTCACAGCTATTTTAAAAGCATCTTATTTCTCATAAGTGTAGAGGCGTTTACTTAAAAGCATAGTGGATGTTTAAAATGCATAGCCCCATACATCTTCTGTAGCTTTGCGATGATTTCCACTTCTGTTGCCTTAAATCCCCTGAATTAAAAAAGAATAAAACACATTTCCTTATAACATTAATACTGTTGTTTTGCTGCTTAATATTTTCCTATATTTGTCTGAAAATAAACTTCATTCCAATTTATACTTTCCAAATTTTTTTCAATGGTCTAATTTGCACATCTGAATCCTTAGTGATTCACTGACTGTCATAGGCCAGAATGACTTTACAAGAATAGAACCTCAG
Organism: Scolopax mira; assembly: GCA_004320125.1. Lineage (NCBI taxonomy): Eukaryota > Metazoa > Chordata > Aves > Charadriiformes > Scolopacidae > Scolopax > Scolopax mira. Next base: position 82,463 of record BJBW01005713.1, read on the forward strand.
ACCCAATACAGGATAAATCCTTGGGAACTTAAGTCACAGCAATCAACAAGAACATGCAGGAAACAGAGGAGAGGATACACTCTTGGAAAGTATTTGCTCTTGATTGTTTTCTGATTTGTTAGTCTCTTTATATGAGCTTTACCTGACACTCTTCTGTTGTTTAAAACAAAGGGTATGGCAACAATCTTCCTTCAGGTAGATGGCTTGTGGTGAAGAAAAACAGTAACAGCAGTGACATGAATGCAAAGTCACTCACACCTCTCATCTCGAGAGATTGGGGTGCCAGATGCAGAGAGGGAATAGCATAGGGAAATAGCTAGAGTGTGTAGGATTGGTCCTCAACTGACAGACCATCCTCTGACAAGCATTTCCAGCTGGCATAAGTAGAAGCAGCCTGTAATTAGACTGTAAATAGAGGGCAGAGAATCAGGGAAGTTCAATAGCTTCCACAGGGTTACATATCCCCTGCTCGCTGCTTCTACCCCTAATCCTTTCAGTCACTATCAATTACGATCTTCTAAACTTCTGTTCTAAACTTCCTTTGTTTTGTATCTCTGGTACTGCCACATTCCCACTTGCTAGTGCAGTTGCATCCTTCCTCCATAGACCCACTTGACACCTAGAAATACAGCCTGAAAGAGCAAGATTTTGGACACATCAGCAATTCTAACATATCAGCACCTACCCTGGCATTCATATAAATGTTTCACAATCAGGAGACAAGCAATTAAGCAGGCTAATCTGGGTCCTATTTTAAGAACTGCATGGGTAAAGAGAACTGTTAGACCACAAAGAATGAAACAACAGCATTGAATTAAAAGCTTTTGGACTCACTTTCTTCCTGTTATTTCATTAAGAATGACTATATATTGTTTTATCTAAACAATGGTTTTATTACTATGATGTCTCTACATCAAAAAAGAAAGTTGGGATGGTACAGTGAATTTCTTTGCCATTGTATTAGGCCACACAGGAGAAAAGTTAACACTGGTCTGTTTCAATTCTCACTTACCTCTTTGGAACAGGATTAAATTTTCCTGTGCCTAGTGCTACTGTTTTCCAGACCATTGCTTTCTTCTGATTTACTATAAGAAAGAAAGGTTAAATTCCAAAATTCAAATTTTATGTTTATGATAAGCAGTCATTCTAGTCCCACAATCCAATCAAAGTACATCCTAAAGTGTATTTTATTTACTCTTTAAGCATGTAAAGTTATATATATATATATATAAAAAAGAGGATTAAACAAAATTTAAAGAACCAAAATAATGATAGGAAGTTTTTCAGACAAGTAGTAAAGGCTTAACTCAATCCCCCTCAAAAATCCCACAAAGTTCTGGGCAGAAGTCATAACAGGGATAGTATTCCCAGAAATTATTGCTATATTATCATTTCATTCAGTGTATAGAATTTGCATGTAAAGTGATTGCTCAAATAATATGCAAGTAATACACATCTCAACATCCTCAGAATACAGGCTGAAATGGTCATGATTGCTCCTTCTGGAGTACCTACCACTAGCTATATGGTGTTGGTCACAACCAGACTTGAATTAACAATTCTCTCGCTAAAAAATATTCTATTCCCAAACACTGGCCTCCCACCTAATACACTGTTGGATCCTTCATTTTAATTATAGCCTCCTCAACCAAGTTCAGTTGCATATTAGTCATCACTTGCCATACCAGACCAGACAAGTTCTTTTGAAGTCACTCTCTCTGGTACACTAATCTATCTTCTACATAGTCAGTAATTGAAAAAAACTTTCAGTTACTAAAAATCAATCAAGAAATACATGGTTTAATAGATTTTGCTCATATGCATTTACCTAAGGCAGAAGTCCAAAGATCAAGCAGCTGATCAAAACCACATCCCACATCTCATTAAGCAGGAAAATACTATTTTAGTCCACTGTACTCAAAATCTTACTGCAATAGTTTCAGCATGTTTATAAAAAGAAGAGCTATGCAACAAGGGTAATTATTAACTTTTCAACCCAAGACATATCCCCAAACACTCAGCAGTGTAGCAGCACACTATATTCCCAAGACGTATCCCTACTTTATAGTGTAATTGATTTACAGCTTTAAAGGCTCTATAGACAAGAGGAAAAGCACTAAAATATCTTTTCAGCTAGTACTGGGAAAGGTATAGGAAGGGAAATACAACCCAGGGAAACAAAGAAGGCCACTGCAGCAAGAAATTGGAAAAGGGAAAGACAGCACTACTCAGAGGGAAAAAGAGGTAGATAGACATAAAAGAAGGGAATAGACTGAGGAGAAAAGAAACTAGAATAGATGGACACATCTAAAGAGAAGATAAACTGCTAGGCTGCATCTTAAAATGGAAGTTACCAGGACAAATGAAGCAACTAGGCTTCAAAAGATGGACAGATAGAGAGAAATATAAGTTATTTCAACAAGCAAGCTTTTAGCAAGCAGGGGCAGCCAGTGCAGGAGCACCAACCCTCAAGCAGCAGAGCAACAACAAAAGTACCTACACCTGCTCCTTTGGCACAGCCCTTGCTTCCTCTGGCTAGGGTGCCCAAGCTACCACTGCAGTGAGAGGCCCCACCAAAGAGGTTGGGGTTACCACCAGACCAGCCAACACCACCAGCTCCTAGTAATCCAGTAACAACAGGCTTACCTAAGACAGTTGGGGCTTTGACCACATGCAAGTGAGTGAAATGCATATTAATACAGGCAAAAAGATACTTTTAAAAAAATTTCAAAGCCTCTTCTGCAAAATTTCCACCTGAAAGTGATTTTCCTCATAGTTACAGCCTTTTAGAATGAGTTTATAATGACGACACATTAAATAACTTCCAAACACCAGTAGAAAACAGCATTCTTCAGACTCTGGAATTAGGAAGTCTTAAGGAAAGTAATCTGTACTTTCACATTCATCAGAAAACATTTTGCACTGGTTCAACAACAAGATATGATTTTATACAACACACTGTAATATGCAAAAGAGCAAATATTTTACTACAGTATATAAATTTGTTACTTACAGTTGCTCAACTTGGTCAAATTCTTTTTCATCTTCTGCATAACAGGAAAAGAATAAAATGTCAATTTAACAAACACTAGAAGAGTTGTTGCATTTCCTCCATATATAAGCAAAACAAAGCCTTACTTTTCCATTTTATTATTTTTCTTAAATTTGCAATTCAAACTATTGTTAACCTATTCAATGAAATTCCCACCAATTTGTCAAAAAGCTTACTTTGATCAAGTTTTATTAATCTGCTTTTAATTTCCATCACATTATAGAATATATATATGAATAAAATACAAAAAATATTTATGTATGTATAAATCACAGACACATGTATAAAATCTATCTATATACACATCACTTTTATTTTATCTTGCACATCTAGTTTAGGTCACCTATGTATGCAATACTTTCTGTGACCAGTACATTCTATTTTAGTACATTCTATTTTAATGCGTTTTTTTCCTTCTTATTCAGTTCCCTGACAAGTTTCTCCCATCAAGATGGCTAGCAGCTGCTTCCATTCCAAAGCATTCCCCAGGCAGGTATAGCCTCTAAATTCCTTTGTCTTTAAAGAAAAGCTAAGGAATATATCAAACCATTAATGGGAAAGTATTGCTTACTGAAAGCACTTTGCAACTGAATTCAAGGCTTATGGAAAAATCTAAAATAATGGAGTGTTCTAGCAGAAAGTATTTTATCAAAAAAAACCACAAATGTAAAAAAATCACACTGAACCTCATATATGAAGTGCTATGGGTCATACCTTTCTACCTTTGGCTGCAGTTGCCATGGCAAGCTAGAGAAGACTGAAAGCAAGAAAAACCATAAACACTTACCTGCACATTTCTCTTTCCTTTTTGAATATATCTCGTAAAGGAAAACAATAGTTACTAAAATAATAGCTTCAGCCACAATTGCTAGAAAGGGTTTGAGAGGCACCATGAAGGACAGAACTTTAAGCTTCAGCTTTCCTTTACTTTTCCCTAGTTCAAAAGTGGCTTCACACCAATATACACCATCATCTTCCTTGGTGAGCTTCAATACCTTCAGATGGGTTACGTTGGCAGATACTCTATTAACTGCATACTTGTTTGCCAGCAAAGATTCATTAATGGCAATCTGAAAACAAGAAATAGATTAAAAGTTGTATTAATGCTATGAAAAAGTGTTAAACAAATTATCTATGTTATCAGATATATATCTCTACACAGAGAGATGTCAAATGTGTTAAGACAAACTAGCACTTGAAGTATGATTAGTCTACCTCCAAGGAAGAACTTATTTCAGCTGGCCACCCTGGTTTCCTTTACATTCAGTGGAAGAAAATATGCACTTCCAGTGAGCAAGTTGTCTGACCTTTTGTCTATTTAAGATCAGATGAAAGGTATCCTTGACTCTACTGACTCTCCACCACCACCAGTAGCATTAGGTGTCTGGATATAACATCCAGGTTTCACCACAGCACAAATCATACACATTCAAGGAAGTTGAGATGAGAATGCTGCTTCCCTGGAAAATATGTTGTTAGTCTTACAAGTCAACACGACTTTCCAGCAGTACAGAGGAGACTGATCTGTATACCTCCTCTCAGTTGACAGTGCTTCCCCCAGAAAAGGGCTAGAATTAAGTGGCTACGCTTCTGAGGCTAAGTGGGATCCTGAAAGGTGGGTATGTGAAAGAGGAAAACTGCTGACTCAGATTTTTCATCACAGCTTTTAAGGCAGGAGTTGAAGCAAGAAGAGATTTCAGCTCTTTCAGTACCAAGCAGCACAGAAGACTCCACCACAGGATGACCTCCTTTGGGCCCAGTACCCTAGGTCATACAGGCTGAGAAATACAGAACTACTTGTAGCTGGAAAAGAGAAGGGAGATGCTTCTCTTCTCCCTCAAGCCTCCAATACCAATGTCTTTAAAAGTGTCCTGCTACACTTTTTTTTATATCAAGAAGTATGATTTGAGCAATATAACATCATTCATAATCATTAATAATCATTAAGAGAGTATAAACAAGTACCTCAAGACTTGTCTGATTTGTTTTACTCTTATCTAGGCTGTAAGAGTGTGGTAGGGACTTTCTGGAGAAGAAACATCATACAAGCCAGAACAAAAACTACATCTCTGTGCATGCAAAAAAATTTGTGATATTTGAAGTATTTGTTATTACAGAAATTTACAGTAACTTTAATGGAAGTATAATTTGTAGAGGCTAGAGTGAAAAGTCATTATACTTTACAGAGTGTCTCTACTTGGTTTTTGCAATATCGTTTTCTTGGATAACGGATGAAAACCTTACCTGTTCACTTCCATTGATCACATACCAGGTCCAAGCAATGGGAGTATAGCCAAAACTCTTACAAACCATTACAGCTGTATCTCCTTCATAACTGACTATAGGTTTTTCTTTTCCTTCAATTTTTGGTACTAAGAAAAAGTAGAAAAAAAGCTCATCAAGTGAGACCTACAGGTTTTAATTACAGTACTACAAAAGATAAAATATATTTAGGTATGTATCTATAATGGTCCATTCATTTCCTTTTCCTGCAAACACAGACGATTCTATCATTCATGACATATCCTAAATGAGGAGTCATTTCAGGATGATATTCCATAGGTATAATTTGTGCAGAAGACTACAAGAATCCTGTTCTCAGTTGCTATGCGATGGTAAATTGCCAATTAATACAGAAAACCAAATGATAATGAGACTGATTTCCACCCTTGCCCACTTCCTCTTACCCATCCTTGGCAGCTATGAGCTACATGTTTCAGTTCCAGTATGCTAGAAATAAGCATAACTTTTCTGCTATTTCACTCAATCTGCAAACACTGATAGAAGGCTATTCCAGCCATAATGCATAATATGCCAGATACATAATGGTATCTGGCAAGTTGTGCACAGAGAATTTTTTTGTAATTAAGATAAAAACTGTAGATTGAGGGAGCTTTGTAGTTACAAACATTTTCTAAGCTGAAGTAATGACTTGTCGGTGCATGCCAATAAAAACAACTTTTGGCCCAGTGTTGCTAAGAATTGGCCACAAGAAACATAACATCAGATTATAACTTTATACCTACATGTTCTAGCCATTAAAACTGTAGAGGCCCGAGAGACTGCTGTCCTGGGTTGACAGACACAGGACTAACTTTTCTTCTAATGCTGGGGAAAGCTGCACTTTTAGAACACTCTAGTGTCTGAATTTGTGACAATATTTACTTCATAGCCAGAGAAGACTCTGTGGGATTCAAGGTCTTAGGTTTGAGCCTTGCCAGGAGCAGGGACAGGAGGAGCAAGGCCTGGACCCAGGTTAGCCAAAAGGATTATTTCATATCATGAACGTCACATTCAATATAAATTAGAAAAGTTTTCTGTGTAACAACTCTCTCCCTTGATGGTGGAGGTCCAGACAACTTCTTGCCCTGGTGCTGGAGCCCCGAGGCCTTCCCTTCCTCCTGAAGCCATTGTGCTGGCAGTGTCCGCCATTTGCTGTCTCTGCTGGGAGTGCACAGCTTCCTACTGATAGGATTGGTTGAGTATAACTCTTGTATATTTTGTATCAGTGTTGGGATTAATACTAGTTCTTTAATATTATTGTTAATTATTTAGTCTTAGTCTATTAAATCTATTTATATTTCAGCCCTTGTATTTCTTTGTGTTCCCAAATTCCCCCCTCTGGGTGGGGAGGGGTCATTGGGTTATAGAATAATTGTCTAAACAACAATAGATTGTTATGGGTTCTCCAACCATAACAACTTCCAAGAGCAAAAGCCAAAAAAAAGGCTACTGAGTATGTTGATGCATCCCACAGATATAGTTAAACCTGAGATAATGTATCATGGAGTACATGTTTTCTCTTTCCTCTTCTTTACATCTTTATTAGGATGTTTACCAACATGCTTTCTTCAGATCCATTTGCTTGAAGTTCTACTTCAATTTTCATTGCTCTACCTTGTAAGTACATATCCAGTACATCTTTTAAATTATATTGGTCACACAAGACTAAAACAGGCCAAGGAATCTCTTTCAGCGATTACAATGGAATAATTTGGTATAAACTAAGCTTGTTCTTCTTACCTCATCTTCTTGCCTGGCACAAACTAATTGTCCCAAAGTGTTCACTTAACTCTTGAGTACTCAAACTTAATTTCCATTTCAGAAATGTATATGAAACCAATTCGCTAATAAAAGCATTGCTTACAACCTCAGAACTTGCTGTACCATACATCAATCCAGCCTCATTACTCAGTCCAAATGTATTTGTTTTAATCATTGAACACTATTTTTTTTTTAAGGAGCAGTAGCAGAGTATGTTCACTACTGTCAGGAGTGACAATATTACTAATAGCTGCTACTACCTCCTTTGCAATATATAAAGACAAAACCAAAAGCAAGTTGAGAAAAAAAGAACATATATGTGAAAACATACAAAAAAGCCCTTATACCCAGTGTAACAGGTTTATACGGTAGTCAAAAAGATTTAGCCATGCTGATTAGTAGCAAAGCACAGATATGGGCACACCAGCAAAACATATGACCATATCAACCATGACTAAGGACATGAATATCCATCATGAGTTCTGCTCTATAAAACTGGTTAATCCTTGAATGCATGCAAGGAAAAAACATGCTTTGTCCCAGGTACTTTTGCAAGTAGATCACCAAGAATTTGGTGACAAAACACTGCTGATGCATAGGAAAAAAAAAAAAAAAACTGTTTAAGAGATAAACTGACAGGTAATCACACCAGCATTTACGCCAGTCAGATTTCCATACTGGTTTAAAGACCAGAGTTGTTTCATAGTGCATATACCTCAAGAGCTGCTCAAGGATACCTCGAAGGGCAAACAGATACTAATCTATTCTACCCTTTAATACAGCTATTACAACATTTCACACTATTTTAAAATACCCACAAATGGTCTCCACGTTTAATAATTTCAATGTCCTATAAGCATCTCATTTTTTATTGCAGACCTGGGTAAAATCTTCACTAAAAATCTGCAGGATTATGCCAAGCCAGGAGTGGGGAAGAGGAGGAGAAGCAGCACATTCAGTAATGCCCAACTGCCTAGTGGAAAAGCTACTGCAGTTAGTTACAGCAGTGATGACTTTAGCCTCCAAGTCTACACCAACACATTACTCATATTTCAGTTTGAAAATTGTTCTCTCTGCATTGACTAGAAGATTCAAGGACTTCTCTTTCCTATTTCCTTCACTCTTGCATTAATCTTGAAAAGTGTCAAGCCAGTACTTTTTACTGCATCAGAAGTAGCAGCATTCAACCATTGTGAAGCAGTTCTCCCATCTTCTTTAATAAATCAACCAGTCTATGCACTGTTCTGGAAAAGATTACTTCCCTGTTGAGTCATTCCTGTCCTTACTGAAACAGTTATCATGTACTTTCAAAACAATAATGTCTCCTTTGACTTTTTTTTTTTTAAATCTAAACAGACTTGGGTAGCCATTCAACTAAACCTTACCCACATGTTGACAAGAAAAATATATAATCATTTTTAGAGATGAAAAGGTCTAAATAAACTACAATTTTTGTCTTTCTTCAGTATTGCAGGCTAGTCTCCCCTGGCTGAAGGTTTGAAAGCAGATACTGAAATTATTATTCCAGATTTGAACATACATGAGTTTCCTCAAGTCATATGACCACATATCCCACTGAACAACGGCAGCTTACAGCACTGAGTTTTAAGACCCTGATGGTTAGTTCAGCTGAGGTTAGGGTAGTTATTTGAAGGGTCACAGTTTTTAGATCCCTGTGTTCAGGAAGAATCTCCACAGTCTGTGGAGCTTCCATAGATCAAATGCTTGCTTTGCTTTTTGCAAAATTCAGACAGTGGGAACAAAGAAGAGAATAGCTCTCATTAGAGATGAGGGTTCTCAGCAGCTTGTGGCTTGTTTTTTTTTCTTTTCCACATCTTCCACTCAATTCTGTTTCATCTACTGTTGTCAGAGCAACATTATTGGACAAGAAAATACAAACCAGAAGAAAGGACACTCATACTGTCCAATGAAACACCAACTTAATGTGGAATTATAGAATCATCTGGACCAGAAGGGACCTTCAAAGGTCATCTAGTCTGACCCCC